>JAFISE010000174.1:0-63315 GCA_022560025.1 Stagonosporopsis chrysanthemi | reverse complement strand
GGGGGGGGGGGGGGGGGGGGGGGGGGGGGGGGGGGGGGGGGGGGGGGGGGGGGGGGGGGGGGGGGGGGGGGGGGGGGGGGGGGGGGGGGGGGGGGGGACAAGGGTAAGATGGCGGGGCTTACGGGTTATCTCAGCAAAGGCGCCGAGGATGTATTCGAAGATGACGAGAAAGGTTAGCAGGAAGGTGATCATAAAGGGGAAGAGCAGGCGGCCGATTGTCTCGGCGAGGATAAGCCCAAAGTCCAGCGCGCCCTTGGAGTGGTGCAGCGCCACGGCCGACTCGTCCAGCACGGGCAGGATGAACTCCTCGGTTGTGATGACCATGAGGAAAATGCAGCCAAAGACTGCCAACGCCTTGTAGAAGACCTCCAGGGGCCGGATGTAGGCCACGCGCGGGTACTCGAGCTCGTAGCATAGCGTGGGGCAGAAGATGTAGTCGACCCAGTTGGGCAAGTTGAGGTTCTCGGGGTACGAGACGCGGCCGAGTGGAGAGGAGAGTTCAAAGGCGAGGTCTTCGCGGAGCTGGCGCAGGGACTCTTGGTTGGCGGCGTCGGGATCGACCTGGCTGGGGGATTGGGGGATTTCGTGAAGGTGCGTGCTCGGCTTGGGATAGCGGACTGCTGCTGCTTTGCTGGCCTTTTCAGGGGTGTCGAGTTCGTTGAGGCGGCGCAGAGTCTCGCTCAAGTGGCCGTTGTAGAATCTGGCGTAGTAAGCGAGGAGTGCAGTCATGTTTGTCAGGCCGAGCGCTTACGCATAAGAGTGCATCTTCATGAAGATGGCCAGCAGGTGCAGGGTGAAGAAGACCTGCGCAGTCCAGCTCCAGTCGCGGATGAAGGGGTATCTACATTGCGTCAACTTGTTCTTGCAGGAAAGACTGCAACACACGTACGTGCACCAGAACGAGAGCCAGACGACCTGGTACAGGCTCTGGATGGCCATGCCGAGTGCGCCCCAGCGCAGTGGCCCCTTGACGTGCAGAAACAGCTTCTGGAGAGGCAGGGCCAGCGCCGTGCTTCCCACCATGGCGCCGTCTATGAGACCGAGCTCCCAGACCTTCTCCTTGAACAAGTCCCACTGCCTGATCTGGAAGGGGTAGCCCGTCTCCTTGACCTGGCGCAACATGGAGGTGATGACCATGATGGCCAGGCCGATCCAGAACAGGACGAAGAAGCCGCGGAAGTCGCGGTAGTCGCTCGCCGGGTCGAAGTGGGAGACGCGATCGACGTACTCGATGGTAGGGAACATGCGCCGCCTGTGCTGGGCGCGTATCTGGCGGCGCGCGGAGGAGGCGGCTTGGACCGAGGGCGGGGCATCGGCGGGGATGGGCGTCGTTCTGCCACTTTATGGGTTCAGCATGCGGGGGACACAAAGGGGACTCGCTGTGTCGCACCTCGAGACGCCGGAGCCGGCCTCCAGGTGCTGCCTCACGGCCTCGTCGCTGAGCCGGGGCTTGAGGAGGTCGATGCGCGTGGGCTTGCGTGGGCGAGGGGCGTGGTAGTCGCCGTGGCCGTTGTGGTCGACCGACGTAGACTCGGCCATTATGACGTGCAGGAGGTGTACATGGCAGAGGGACGGAGGAGCAGGCGGCGCAGGAGTGGGCACTTGTGGACACATGGGTGCGGTCAGCCCAGACGGTGATCTGCGACTTGCCCGGGTCACTCGGTGCGGTCAGAGGCCACCGTCCACCGTCCGTGGCGGCCGCGATTCGCGGAGCGCAGCTGCCAGGGCCGGGCATTAGGATCGCGGACGAGAGCCGGGCATGGCATGGCATGATACAGGCCCTTACTATGTACTGTGTACGGGGTGCTACCACGGCCGGGCGCAGATGCATGCACCAAGGTCGGCGTTGACATCAGCGGCTCCGCGAGTCAGGCTGCGTTGTTCCGTTCCGCGAACCCTGGCCTGGCTGGGCCCGCCGCCCGTAAGGCTTACCTTGCCGTTGTGCTGTGTGCCGTGTGCTGTGTACACCTCGACGCTCGAATAGCAGACCACCGCACCGCACCGCACCGCACCGCACCCGGCCCCCGACGCCCACGCCCCGCCCGCTCGACGCCCGCCTGCCCGCCCGCCCGCAGCCACTCGCTCCTCCTCTCCTCTCCTCTCCGTCCACGCCATTCTGGGGGTGGGGTCCCAGCGACCGGCACAATGGCCTCTCGTACGCCCAGCTCCGCCGCCCCAGCCGTGCATGCCTGCTAAGCGTGTCCAGTCAAGCAATTCATTCGAAATGTGCGAGCCGCAAAGACCATTGCCGACGAGCGCGCCGTCGTGCAGAAGGAGAGCGCCGCCATTCGCGCCAGCTTCAGGGAGGAGAGCCACGACTCCAACGTGAGGTGCGTTGCAAGGCGGCAGCCCGCGGCGCCCGTGTTGACACCCAAGCAGGAGAAACAACGTCGCCAAGCTGCTGTACCTCTTCACGCTGGGCGAGAGGACGCACTTTGGCCAGATTGAGTGCCTGAAGCTGCTGGCGTCGCCGCGCTTTGCGGACAAGCGTCTCGGCTACCTGGGCACCATGCTGCTGCTGGACGAGAACCAGGAGGTCCTGACGCTCGTCACCAACTCGCTGAAGAAGTACGCAGCTGGCCCATGCTGCGGCGCTGTCCACGCTAACCTCGCACAGCGACTTGAACCACGCCAACCAGTACACCGTCGGCCTCGCCCTCTGCACCCTCGGCAACATTGCCTCGGTCGAGATGGCCCGCGACTTGTTCCCCGAAGTCGAGACCATCATTGCGAGCGCAAACCCCTACATTCGCCGGAAAGCCGCCTTGTGCGCCATGAGGATATGCAGGAAGGTCCCTGATCTGCAGGAGCACTTTTTGGACAAGGCCAAGCTGCTGCTGCAAGACCGCAACCACGGTGTGCTGCTGTGCGGCATCACGCTCGTCACGAGCCTGTGCGAGGCCGACGAACTCGACGACGACGAGAACGGCATTAGGGACATGTTCAGGCCCCAGGTGCCCGCTCTGGTCAAGATCCTGAAGGGTCTCTCTTCGTCGGGGTATGCGCCTGAGCACGACGTGACTGGCATCACAGACCCCTTCGTTCAGTGCAAGATCCTGCAGCTGTTGCGAGTCCTTGCGCGCGGCGATGCACAGGTCAGCGAGCAGATCAACGATATCCTCGCCCAGGTATGCCCCCTCGAGCTGTAAAACAACGACCAAGACTGACCCTGCAGGTTGCTACAAACACCGACTCGTCCAAGAACGTCGGAAACTCCATCCTGTACGAGGCCGTGCTCACCATCCTCGACATCGAAGCCGACTCCGGTCTGCGAGTGCTCGGTGTGAACATTCTTGGAAAGTTTCTGTCAAACAGAGACAACAACATCAGATACGTTGCGCTCAACACCCTGAACAAGGTCGTCGCAGTCGAGCCGAACGCCGTCCAGCGACACCGCAACACCATCCTGGACTGCCTGCGCGACCCCGACATCAGTATCCGAAGACGCGCGCTCGATCTCAGCTTCACACTCATCAACGAAAGCAACGTGCGCGTGCTGATTCGCGAATTGCTCGCTTTCCTCGAGGTCGCCGATAATGAGTTCAAGCCGGTCATGACGTCACAGATTGGCATCGCAGCGGATCGATTTGCTCCGAACAAGAGATGGCACGTCGACACCATGCTTCGTGTCTTGAAACTTGTAAGTATGGAAACGTTGGAACTGTCAGCAAGGGCTAACTTGCATGTCCAGGCTGGCAACTATGTCAAGGAGCAGATTCTTTCCTCGTTTGTGCGATTGATTGCAACAACTACCGACCTCCAGACTTACTCTGTACAAAAGCTATATGCGGCGTTAAACGAGGACATCACTCAGGAGGGCTTGACCCTGGCCGGCTCATGGGTCATTGGAGAGTATGGTGACGCTTTGTTAAGGGGCGGCCAGTGCGAAGAGGAGGAGCTGGTCCAGGAAGTGAAGGAGAGCGATATTGTCGACGTCTTCGAGACCATCTTGAACAGCAGCTATGCTGGGCTCATCGTTCAGCAATACATCATCACAGCTTCGATGAAGTTGACGACACGACTCACCGACCCCGCGCAGGTCGAGCGTCTCCGCAGACTGCTGCAAAGATACGGCTCGAACTTGGATGTTGAGAGCCAGCAGCGTGCGGTGGAGTACAGCAACCTCTTCGGATTCGACTCGATAAGAAGGGGAGTCCTGGAGAAGATGCCTGCCCCAGAGATTCGCGAGGAGCAGCGTGTCCTGGGCGAGGCCACCAAGAAGCGACAGTCCAAGATTGTCAAGAAGAAACCTGCACAGGCCGCAACGGAAGATCTGCTCCTCGATCTCATGGGAGACTCTGGCGTACCAGACACAAATGGCGCGGCCAGTGGCTCTCAGCAGAACCAGGACCTATTGGCCGACATTCTCGGCGGAGGCGGCCCATCCGCCTCTTCACCACCTCCTCAGACTACCTCTCCTACGCCACAGTCCAATGTTGCCAACATTATGGATCTGTTCAACAGCGGCCCGTCAAGCTCCCCCGCACCCGCGCAGTCACGACCACCCCCACAATCAGCCTCAAACGACCTCCTCGGCGGCTTGGGGGGCATGTCATCCCCACCGCCTCAGACCTCAACACCCCCAGTGGCTTCTGGGCCCCCGGCGCATCCCGTATACAACAAGAACGACTTGGTCATCACCTTCCAGCTCAAGCGTGATGCAAATGCGGTGCAGCTGCTCGCTCGGTTCCGGAACACGGGAGGTTCTGGACAGCTGTCCGCCGTCAACCTGCAGGCCGCGGTGCCGAAGAGTCAGAAGCTGCAATTGCAGCCCATTAGTGCTAGTGAACTAGGTGCGGGACAGGATGCAACACAACAAATGCGAGTCACATCCGTCAATGGGGTAAGTTTCCGCCGTCCAAGCGATAAAAAGAAAAACCGTACTGACGCAACCACAGTCCCCGCCAGCGCGACTCAGGCTAAGACTCAAGCTTAGCTATGCAGGCAGCGCAGGTCCAGCACAGGAACAGGTCGACTGGTCAGAGCCAACATAGTCCGTCTGTTCTGCGGAGGTGACATGTTGATCGCAAAGTAGACGAATGAAACATATCCCCATGACCAACCATTGGCTTACACTACGACCTTGCAGATGACATGTAAAGAGACTGGCTTGAAGTCCAGATAAGATGCGGGAAAGCCGCGGAGATTAAGGTAGGGGTATATCCTTGGCGATTATACCGCTCGCTACAGTGGTTCCCCGCATTGTGATTGCATGTGGTCAGGCACGCACCCCTCGACTGATTTCCCCTTCCATCTCCAGCACACGCACAGCCAAGCATTCTGCGGGTAGCCGCACCGTCCTGGAGGTCGATGCACATGACTGCTTCGATGCGAGATGGTCTGTGTAACGGGGGGGGGGGGGGGGGGCACCTGGAGCCGGGGGCTTCTCTCATGTTACTCACATCCGGGACCCGGCTTCTTACTACTGTCTCCCTGCCTTGGCAGTGGAGTGATCAACGAGACAATGTGCTAGGTAGCCGGGGCGCACACGCGGGTTTTTCCTGTAACGCACGCGCTCGGTACGACAAACATCGTTATTTCGGCTTCACACTCTTTCCTGTATCCCACGCCCCCAATCACGCGACGCTAACACATGCTCTACCATGCGTCTGGGAACACAACCACCATTGTCCCCCCTCTCCACCCCCCCTCACCAGCTATTGCAACCATCAACGTCCAGCAGTCCCGGCCCGGTGCCATGCACACCGAGGACTTGATGCCCAGATTCAGATTTCGCAAGACATGTGCTCCCGACTGGGGCGCGGCTAGACGGCGCAATATAGTGGCTCACGTTATTGCTTGAGACCCTGCCCTAAACCAAGGTGAGCATGTGTATGAATGAAGGACCAAACCCCCAAGCATTCCACCCGAGTTTTGCCTGGAGGGATCATAAAAGACCCTGCGACCGGTTTCCTGCTGCGTGGGGAAGAGAGATATTTCGCCATGCTTCGTCCCGCCGCTTGGGCGCCGCTCAGTGCTGTGCTTCTTCTTCTTCTTATCCCTGCTGTCTCTGCTGTCCCTGCGCGACCGGATGGGGCGGGGGAAAAGAGACAATACGATCCGCCTGTCAATAGGTCGCAGGCTGTCGTCGACACGTTTAGGTTGAGCTGGGAGGCGTACTACCAGTATGCGTTTCCCAGCGATGAGCTTCTACCCGTTACGAACTCGCCTGGCAACTCGCGGTAATATATACACAGCTCCACAAAGCTCGCTGTGCGACTGACGCTTCTAGCAATGGATGGGCCGCCTCGGCGGCCGATGCGCTCAGCACCGCGCTCATCATGGGCGAGCGGGACATTGTAAACCAGATCATATCGTACATGCCCACGATCGACTGGGCCGTGACAGACGAGCCCGTGTCGCTGTTCGAAACCACAATCCGGTACCTGGGCGGCATGCTCTCCGGGTACGACCTGCTCTCCGGGCCGCTGGGGCATCTTGCAGACGAGCCTGCGCACGTGGCCGCGCTGCTCGAGCAGTCGGTCCAACTGGCCAACAACCTCAGCTTCGCCTTCGACACGCCGACGGGGATCCCGTTCAACCTGCTCGACTTTGGCGCGCGCTCGGCCCTCGTCGAGCCAAACGGCCTCGCCACCGTCGGCACCCTGATCCTCGAGTGGACCCGCCTGTCAGACCTCACGGGCAACCCACGCTACGCTGCCCTCGTCAACAAGGCCCAGAGCTACCTGCTGCACCCGCGGCCCGCGGCTGCACAGCCCTTCCCCGGCCTGCTGGGCATGGACATCGACCCGGCGACGGGCCGCTTCCTCGACGCCTTCGGCGGCTGGATCGGCGGCGCTGACAGCTTCTACGAGTACCTGCTGAAGATGTGGGTGTACGACCCTCTGCGGTACGCGGAGCTGCGCGACCGGTGGATCGCCGCCGCCGACTCGTCGATGCAGTATCTGGCCTCGCGGCCCCTGACGCGGCCGGACCTCGTGTTCCTCGCCGTCTTCAACGGCACCAGCCTGCGCCTCGTGTCGGAGCACCTCGCGTGCTTCGACGGGGGCAACTTCATTCTCGGCGGCCAGGTGCTGGGATCCCCCGCGTACCTCGACTTCGGGCTCGCGCTCGTCGACGGCTGCCACGCGACCTACGCCGCGACGCGCACGGGCATCGGTCCGGAGGCGTTTGGCTGGGACCCGGCGCTTGTGCCGGCGGGCCAGGAGGGCTTCTTCGCAACCAACGGCTTCTACATCCTCAACGCGGGCTACCAGCTGCGGCCCGAGGTCATCGAGAGCTACTACTACGCGTACCGCGCGACGGGCGACAAGAAGTATCAGGACTGGGCGTGGGATGCGTTTGTGGCCATCAACGAGACGGCGCGGTGGGGCAGCGCGTACAGCAGCATCCGCAACGTCGACGCCGTGTATGGCGGCGGGCCCTTGAACATGATGGAGAGTTTTTGGTTTGCCGAGGTGCTGAAGTACAGTTATCTGGTGCAGGTCGATGACGATGCGCCGTGGCAGGTGAGCAGGGACGGGGTGAATCAGTGGGTGTGGAATACAGAGGCGCATCCGTTGAGGGTGTTTGGAAAGTGAGCGAGCGTGGGGGAAGAGCGGCAGAGACCATGGGCTTTTTCGCGTTGCCACGGTTGCTTTCTACGCATCATACTGGCTTCGTTGTAATTTTTTCTTTCTTTCTCCATTGTTCGCTTTTGTTCATGTCGCAGACTTGCATTGAGATGTTGGAACGGCGGCGTGGGCGACAGGGGCTTGTCGCGGGGGTATAATGCATCGCTACTCATGCTCGCAATGTTGAGATTCCCAATCCTACTCGAAGAAGCCTCCATCACTGTCCTCGTCCTCCACCTCCCTCGCGGCTGCTCTTGCCTCGCGTCGGTTCTTGGGGATTTCCACCGGCGCATACGTCTTCTTGGGTGGTGCCTCTTTCGCAACCTTGGTCTTGGCAGATTTGCCCTTCTTAGGTGGTGCGCCGGGTATCTCTTCTCTGCTCTTGCTGTTCCTCAGCGCCTCCAGTGTGCCTTCTTCCATAGCCTCCTCGACCATTTTCCACACCATTACATCACCCTTTGGCCCATCGACTTCCTCCAGCCTGGCCTTCGCCCCGTCGCTTTCGTCTGTCTCTGCGGTCTTGGTCTTCTTGGACGTGGGGTATAATGAAGAATAGGGCTTCATAAGGGGGTATGATATGGCGTAGTTGACGTCAACTTCGGCGTTGTGCAGCTTCTTCTGCAGGGCACTCTTCTCCTCTTCGTCCTCGGCGGCAGCGAGCTCCTTCTTGATGCGCTTGAGTATGCGGGTCGCTTTCTGTCGGTCTGCGGATGTCAATACATATGGGATTCAAAAAGATTGCACATGCACCTACCAAAAAACCTGACTTGATGGTACTTTCCAATCATCTTCTTCCTGTACTCGGTTTCCCTCGCCCTCATCGTCTTCTCCTCCAGCTCGTGCTCGCAGGCCTCCAGCTCCCTCTCGCGCTCTATCCGTGCGCTCGCCGACATCTTGTGCTTAGGGACGTTGTCAACATGTGCGAGGAAGCGCTTCAGATCTCGTATGCGGTTCTTGAGCGCATTCGCGCTTGCGCCGTACTCGGAGTCCTGGTCCTTTGCGGCATTGGGGCGCTTATGTCTTGTTCTGCTGGCATTGGGGAAGGAGCGGGGCTTTTTTGCGGTGGTCGGATTTGAGGCTTCGAGGCCACCGGCCTCTTCGTGCTTGCGCTTTTGAGACATGTCTGTGTGTGCGTTCGTGAGGCTTGAAGGTTGTAGATTGGAAAAGTTCAGGCTTGAACGCTCGAGTGTCGCTGGAAAGTTTTAGCGGGGCGCTTACCCTTCTTGGATAGTGTAAAGGTGCGGCAGGGATCACGGCGCGCGTCGATCACGTACACCCTCGAATGATGGTGCATCTACATTGAACGCGCATGGATCCAATGCGACTTCCTCGACACCAGTCTAGAATCCGATAATCAAGGGCCGATGAGGCCCATAAGAGCTAGTACTTGGTTCCACAATTCCAGTGACACCTCGAGCGTGTGACCGATAACATGGAAGCCGCAATCAGATGGTCGCCGCACTCCACACCGGACCAGCCGCGGTTCTTGATCATCGATGTCGCAGGCAACCGATTACGACTATGCGAGATTGAGGATTTTGAAGGGCCAAAGGTCAAATACCGCCAGCTACTGATCCGCGACAAGCTCCCCAACTACACCGCATTTGACTGGTCGAAGAAGGATCCTGATATTGTGGCCATTGGCTCAGCATCTGGCGAAGCCCACATCGTTCAGCTAGACCCGGACAAGCCTGAGGGCGAGTTCCTACATGCGTTTCCTATCAGGCATCAGAGGAAGTGCAACTCCATTGCTTACAGTCACAAGAATCTCCTCGCCACGGGGCTGGACAGGGTGAGAAATGATGTCTGTCTCAACATCTATGATATGAATGATGCAAGATTCACGAGCAAGGAGGAGCCATATAAAAAGCTCGCAAGCTCAGAGGCCGTGTCCAGCATCAAATTCTTCGAGGGCCAGCCGGATACGCTTCTTGCGGGTGTACAAAGGCAGTATGTCCGCATGTACGATCTTCGAGGTAGGATCAACGAATGACATCCGGTGTCTTTACAAGCTGATTCGCTGTAGACTCTGGCTCACAAGGAGTTGCAAACATCCAGACCAAGCAGGTCCACAACATAGCCATTGATCCACTTGACGAGAATTACTTCCTTTCAGCGGGGACTACAGGTGACCCCACCGTAACCGTGTGGGATCAGCGAATGATCAGACAGCGCAATGATGCCAACGGCGCCATCCTCGAGTTCAGACCGATAGTCGATAACAGTCAGCCTGCAAGTATTTGGAGTTTGCGATACTCCGGAACCAAGAAAGGCACTTTCGGCGTTCTCGCCAATACAGGAGAGTTCAAGATAATGGAACTCGCTCAGCATTCGCATCAGCTGGAGACATTGAAGTCGGCCTCCGATTCATTCATAGCTCGAGCCTGGTCGTTACCATTCTACACAAAAGTCTCGCATCATCTGCGCCACCCGTGGCATAGTAGAGACTTCCCACAAAAGCAAAAGGACCGTGTGATGGCGTATGACTTCGTGGCCCAAGGCAGTCCTTTGGATGGACAGTGCGCCTTGGCATTGCATGCAAATCGAGAAGTCGAGGTCATCAAGGTACCGCCGCCTGCGCCACGCATCAACGTGAGCGCTCTTGGGGAGATCTACAAAGACCGCACCACTATTGCCAGACCCAGAAGCCGTCATGGCACAGTAGCGGAAGATCTGGCCGAGATCCAAGACGAGGCTTTTAGCAGGAAAGGCGGCCTTGGTCCCGCTGATCTGAGCGAAGACCTAGATGGACCTGGAATGAGTGATTATCAGCAGCCTGGGCTACGACTGCGTGAGGACATCCTCAGGTTAGCATATCCGGACGTGAAAGTCCCTCTGGCCGATTATCTTGCGTCCATGCAAGGCGCGAAGCGACGTTGCCAAGAAGGCTACTCTCTAAGGTGTGCCCAGAACAGGGCCATTGTTGCGAACGACCCATGGCTTGCGGATGTGTGGACGTTTGTAGAGCGCATGGACGTACATGCCTTGCAGGATGGTATGGTGGGTAACGGCCTCGAGCTCAACTATCTTGGGATCGAGTCCATCTGGAACAATGACCTCGAAATGTATGATGATCGTCGCATTGATCCCGATGCGAACACAAGCCAGACCATGTTCCGAGACGCAGTAAAGGAAATCGTGGAAACCAAGGAATTCCCTCCGTTTGAGGGTGTTGAGACCAAGCTTCCCGAGAACAGGCAACTATGCCTGAGTCTGTGTGGATGGCCACTCGACAAGAAGGGCGTACAAGATAGCTGCGAGAACCTGATCGCGGATGGTCAGGTCCTGAAAGCTGTTGTTCTTGCAGTCTTCCAGGGCCACAAGGACATCGCATTATCGCTGCTACGTACGGCACTGCAACAGGGCAAAATCACCCAAGACCATATAGGACTTGGCGCTGTAATCGCCTGTGCCTCTCCTTCGTCAGGCGTGCCCGCCCAGCAGCGCGAGGCATGCGCGTGGATGGCCGACATGACTACCAACCCGTACCTCAAATCTCTCCTTACGTACTTCATCAGTGCCGACTGGACAGCCGTAGTCAATACTCCCTCTCTGGCCCTCACCGACCGCGTCGCCGTAGCCCTGAAGTACCTCCCCGATACATCTCTCTCTCACTTCCTCTCCACAACAACCACCTCCCACATCCGTTCCGGCTCCATCTGCGGGCTCCTACTGACCGGCCTCACCACCCGCGCCCTCGACCTCCTCCAAGTCCACATCGCCGCACATCCCTCCGAACTCCAATCCGCCGTCCTCCTCCTCTCGCGCGCCTGCCCCCTCTACATCCAAGACCCACGCTGGTACCTCTGGAAAGACATCTATCTCGAGCAAATGCAAGTCTGGCGCACGTTTCTCGAGCGCACACGCTACACCAAAGAACACAACGCGCTGAGCGTGTCGCGCGAAGGCAGCGCTCGCAACAAGCCCACGCAGCCCAGCATCGCCATCCGCTGTGCCCAGTGCCAGCAGAACCTCGCGCTGCGCAAAGAGCCCCACGCCCAAGGCAAAGCCAGACTCGTCCCTGTCACCGGCGCCCCCTACCACCCCCAGCATCCCTTCAACCCAAAGTCCGCCCTCCTCCACAACAAACCCGCCCCCGGCAAGCACGCAACTTCCAGCCCTGCGCTCGCGTGCCCCAACTGCGGCGCCCAGATGCCGCGCTGCGGGCTGTGCATGATGTGGCTGGGGTCGCCGGATCCGACGAAGCCGGGGGGCGCGGAGACGCTCAAGGGCGAGGATCTGGAGGCGAGGTTGATGGTGTTTTGCATGAACTGTACGCATGGATTCCACGGACATCATGCGCGGGATTGGTTTGCGCGGCATGCCATGTGTCCCGTGCCGGATTGTGGATGTATGTGTGGGTTGTTGAAGTAGGGACCATGCGCATGGGGATCGGACTTGACGAGCATGTGGACTGGGACCGTTTTGTAATTGGGAGGTCGATTGGGTTGGATAAAGGTGAAATCGTGTTGTTGCAATCCGTATGGCAATGTCGTTATTACAAAGTCTACTTTACTTGTTCTCTTGAATGAATAGAAGAACCCCATCACCTTCGTATCACCTTTACAACCCCCAAACGCCAATCCCCACACCGCGCAATGCAAGTCCTAGTCTAGTCCCACCCAACCTAATCATCTCACCATAAACCTTACAGTCTGACCCTCCCTTCTTCGGCTCTTCCCCCAAAGAGACTTAAAAACCCCTCTCTCGAATCCGTCCCCCTCGCGCGTCTCCCCGCATCTACCTCATCGTCGCCACCCATCCACGCTGGTCTAGGAAAAGAAAAGTCCGCACCGTCAAACGTGTTCTTGACACGACTAGCAAAGTTCTCGAAGAAATTACCCTCGTCCTCGTCCTCCTCGACAACGGGTCTTCTGCGCTCCGGTCGGGTACGCGGGGCAGGCGCGTCTGACACCGTGCCCGCGATGCTGCTTGGTTCGCCGACAGACGCGAGAGGTGCGTCTGTGTATCGTCCGCTCGGGGGCGAAGTGGCTGCGCCGTTGCGGCTACTCAGGCCCAGCACATTGCCGCTTGCGCCTTGGACCTCGCGCTCGATGAGGGCGCGGCCCTCGCGCCAGGAGCCGGTCCCAGCGTAAGCGGCTGCGTCATCCTCGTCGTCTTCAAGCAGGTCCCCGAAGCCGCAGATGTTGCGGATCTTACCGTACAGTCCGAACGCGGTAGCGAAGACGGGGACGAGGATGAAGATCGGGAAGAAGGCGGAGAAATTCTTGCCTAGCGGGGAAAGGTCGATGAGCCGGCCGAGGAACTTGTGGAACATGGTTTCATTCCAGATGGGCTTGTCGGTCATGGTGAGGAAATTGTAGCTGAGTGGGACGGTGAGCTTGGCGACTTGCAGGCCGTACCAGGTTGCGCTCTCTTGATAAGTGTTGCGCCGGACGAGCGCGCGATTGCCCCAGATCTTGACTTCAGTCAGGGAATAGAAGGCGCAGACGCACATGTAGCATAACCAAGCTGCAGCTATGGTCTGGCCACCGAATCCGATCTGTGAGCGTGAGGAGGACTGGCGATGGACAACAGTCCAGCCGATGATGGACAGTTTGTGGCCGCCGATCTCCTGGATCTCGCGCACGCATTCAGACCACACTATGCTGATCGAGGCGAAGATGGTGACGATCCAGGTGAAGTAGGTCAGCGCAGGAATGATGTGAACGTGCAAGAGGTAACGCGTGTATGGAGTAAGGATGGTGAAGCGGGAGTGCCAATGCTGTGGAGCTGGATAGACAGAGCTCTTAAACTCAAGACGCTGGCTGCCCTTTGAGTCGAGAATCGCTTGCGTCCGGATGGCTTTGCGAACGATGATGTCCCACTCGTTCTCGAACCGATTCTTGGCGTGTCGAGCTCTCTTTAACCTCCTTGTCAAGTCTGCCAGATACCGCTCGGTGATGACGGGGGGGACTGTCGTCGCACTTTGTCGCCCCACAGATCCAATCCTGCTCTCAGGCAGGCTGCCCTTCTCTGCCAGCTCATCGATCCATTCCTGAAACTCTCTTGTAATGCCATTCTTCCTCTGCTTGAGCTGCACAACCTGCTGCTCGAGCTGATCAAGCTTCTCCAGCGCCTCGACCAGCTTCTCGTGCACCTTCGGGGCTTGACTTTGGATCTTCTTCAGTCGCCCGCTGATACTCGCATATCTGAACAGGCTCCTCGGGAAAGCAACCAGTCCGTGTCCCATAAGGTAAATTCCCAGTATCAAACCCCAAGTATAAGCCAGCGCCATGGCAAGGGACTTGAATGTGTCCAGCTCAAATCCATTGTACCAAATCAGATACACGGATCCTACGAGACCACATCCCAGCATGATCGCCCAGTACCGCCCATTGCTCCTCAGCGCATACTGCACCCTCGCCTTGGGCTCGCGATATCCAGAGTCGCAGTACTCGCCCAACAGCGGCAGGATCGCCCAAGTGAGGGAAAACGTGAGCCAGTACACTATGCGCCACGCCTTGTACACGACTGTGTCACTCAACCAGATGCCTCGTGCGCCGTCTGTATCAGTGCCTGCGCTGCTGGCAAGGTCGATGGGGAGCAGCACGACGATGCTCGCGGGGAGTGCGATGGCGAGGAATACAGGGACGACGACGTATGCGGGCGTTGTGCGCAGCGGGAGGTAGTAACGCAGCAGAAGCAGTACGAGACCGCATATCGACAGCAGGGAGATGACGAAGAAGGCCGTCGAGCCGGCCGCCGAGGACGTGGCCGTGTACGAGGGCTCGTCGGCGTACATTGTCGTTGCCATGGTGGATGGCAGGCTTATGACGAAAGGGAGAAATGTTTGGTGCCTGAAGACGCGTCTTTCGGGCCAACAGCTGATGCTGAAGCACGCCGGGAGTTTCGGAAGGGAGGCGCGCGCTGCGTTGCTACCTTGGACGCATCCTATTGCAATGTACAAGCTCCTCGCTCAAGCTTACAGATGTTTCCTGGCCTTGTAGACGCTCTAAGAAACTCCAGCATCTCAAAGTTTGGTCTGCGCTCACATCTTGGACCCTTTCGTCATCCGTCTGAGTAGACCAGATTAGGCTCCGCTCGGCGCTCACGGAAGCCCGCCACTTCCGACCCAAAACTTCCTAATAAAATGCACCTTCTCGCAAGCACGTCATACCCGAAGCTTCACAGCAGCTGCGGGGCGCGCATACAACTTGACTAATCAATCTCCTATCATCGATCCAGACACACCGGATTCCAAATCGCCTTTTACAAAACCCCTACATAACCAATCAGTCCTCCACGCTCGCCAAACCTATCCACATACAAAACTTGTAAGTCGTCCCCAATACCTAGTCTCGATACTCCCCTGACAGAGCAACCAACAGCCAATACCGCAACCATTTCCTCCATCATCCGCCGCTTCTTCAGCCGCGCCCCCAGCCCAGCCACCATGTCCGCCTCAAAGACCAAGGTCCAGTCCATCATCGACGAGAACGCCGTCGCCGTCTTCTCCAAGTCCTACTGCCCCTACTGCAAGAAGACCAAGCAGCTGCTGAGCGACGCGGGCGCAAACTTCTACGCCATTGAGCTGGACCAAGTCGGTGCGTACATCTATTGTTTTCTGCGACAAGCAGGGGTTTTTTGGCCGACAGTGCAGAAAGCTAACAGAAAAGCAGATGATGGTTCCGCTCTTCAGTCTGCTCTCGCCGAGCTGACCGGCCAGTCTACCGTCCCCAACATCTTCATTGCGAAGAAGCACATTGGTGGTAACTCGGATCTGCAGGCCAAGAAGGGCGAGTTGTCCAACCTGCTCAAGAGCGCTGGCGCCATCTGACTCGATGGGGCCAAGGGAAAGTTGTAAGCTAGATACGCAATGAAGAAATTCCGAATCATTCAAACACGTACAAACGCAACCATGTGAACGCAACTTTGTCATTGGAAGAGATGTATTTGATGGCCGACTACCACCTACAAGGGCTCTTCCGCCCTAATTGCTACAAATGCGTACATGGTTCCACCCAAGTAAGTTAGCCTAGGCTTCCCGACGCTTTCTATCCATGTCATTACTTGTGCGTGAATGCTAGCCGTGACCTCATTACAGGACTGGTTCCACCTTCAGACGCTGCAACGCCCACTAGGTCTGCATCGCCTCTGTGAAGCTCTGTGCTGCCGTTGTCGCAAAATACCTGACGTCAACATCGTCGTCCTGCTGCAGCTTCTCAAGGTTCGGCAAAATGCTCTTTGTAATGAGATCTGTCGCCTTCTGGCAACCCTGGCCGGGCGTGCCTGCCTTCTCCAAGGCAATAACGGTGCCCTCCTCAGGCAGCTGCTTTAGTGTGTTGACAAGGACACCGTACGACTTTGCCACGTTGAATCGGATGTTGGGAATGTCATCGTTGACAAGCTTGTCCATCATAGGGAGGATAGAAGCCTCGATGACGTCAAGGCTGAGCGCAGGTGCAAGGGTCTAACACAGATTAGTATGCGCGCAGACCGTCTGGCGACATCGAACTTACAGAAACGGCGAAGCAAGTAGTCATTCGGTACAGGTAGTTGGGGTGCTGGCCCATCGCCATAACCTTGGGAACGATCGCCTCGTTGGCCCACTCAACACCAAAGACTTCAGTGAGCTTCTTCAGGTTCTGGGTGGAGGCTTCACGGATGGAGAAGACGGTGTCGCCCAACCAGCTCATGCACAGGCTGCTGAGCTTCTCATCGAAGAACTTGACGCCGAGCTGCGAGGCAAGGAGGGGGACGTATTCGATAATCGCGAGGCGAACACGCCATTGCTTGTCTTCGGCGAGCTGAACGATGGCGGGGAGAAGGGATTGCGAGAGAAGTTCGATGCCGATTACTGTCTGGGATTAGCGTTTGAACATATTGTCTTGAATCTTATACATACCGTTGTTGACGGACTCGAGCTTTGAGATGATGTTCAGACGAACATCGGGGAACTCGTCCTTGAGCATCTGGAGGAACATGGGAAGTAGGTGTGAAATAGTCTCTTCCTTTCCGAGGATGGGCGCAAGCCCACTAATCTGCGTGCCGAGGGCAGCGCGGACGTGCTGTGACTGATCCGAGACCAGCTCCTCAATGCTAGGCATGATCTCATGGAGAAGGGTCTCGCGCTCGAGAAGTGCGCAGAACCCAGGAATTTGCCCAGCGATTGCGCTGCGGACCTCCGCCTCAGTGTCCTTGAGAAGCTTGACGAAAGCTGGGACGAGATCGCGGTTGACAACCTCCTCATCCACGGCCTTCGCGATCTTTTCAAATCGATCTGCGACCATATAGCGCACCCTCCAGCTCTTGTCCTCGAAAAGGCTTCGCAGAGCAGTCAGCAACACGCCATGGCTGGATTGCTGCTCCTTGGGCACTGCCTCTGCGATCGCAATGAGAATGTCCACCGTAAGGAGCCTGACGCTGTCCTGGTCGTCTGCCGCAAGGTGTTGGAATAGGGGGATCATCTCATCGACGACGATGGAGTGTGGCATGGCCTTTATGAACTTTGCGAGGTTGTTTGCCGCTTGTCTTCGGACCATGGGAGTGTCATCGTGCACTAGCTGACCGTAGTGCTGTCTAAGGGCTTCCTGCGAGGGAGGTGTGGCGCGGGTGTAGGGTGTTTGGTAGAGACCGGTCGCGGAGATCTTTGAGGTGAACCAGTCTGCTTTTGAGAGGCGCATGACGAGAGGGATAAAGGCATCCTCGATCTGCTGCTGTGACAGCTCTTCGCAGATCTTGTTGAGAGATTCGACGGCCTATACATGTTAGCACAAGCAGGGTTTTTAGGATGTCGAGACAGCGCACCTTCTCGCGGACGAGCGGCTCCTCTATCGCAGCCAGATTCTCTAAGGGCGACAGAAGCACATGTGCGTGCTCAGGGCCACCAACGTACTCGACGAACTTGCCCAATTCCTCACTCAACGCAGTAAGTACCTCATCCTCGTCCTCAACAGATTCTGCGCGATAGGTTAGTATACATGCACACTATGCGTTCGCCAGCGCAAGCAAAGCATACCGTCGAGGAAGGGTATCAGCTCATCCCGTGTCCGCTCGGCGCCCAGTGCGAGAGCTATGGTGTTGAGACGGTGGATGGCGTTCAGTCGCAGAATCACATCATCGTGCTTGAGCTCGTCGATGAGGACAGCGATTGGGTAGAGTTCGTCGTTTTGTGCGTCCATGGTGGGCTGTGACGGTCGGGCTGCGCAGGGCTGCGTTCGGGGCTAGGGGTCGTCCTGAGCGGTCTCAGGAGAAGTGGCGCAAGTGGAGAAGCAAAGGGGCTCCAGCGGGCGTTGCGTTCTTGAAAGGCGTAAGCTTGCGATGGGCGGTGTGGGGGCAGCTGCTCAGGCACGGAGCGTGTTGACGTACCAGGTGTTGGCAGGCAAGCGAAACTGGGAATATTAAAGCACGCGGGGCGACAGCACTTGCGGCGGGCGCAAGACAGGTGTCTGGGAAGGGTTGAGAGCCGTCTGCCCCGGATTCGACGTGTCTTTGTGCGTGTGGGTGATTCGATGTTTGAGCGGGCGGTATGGCGTGGTCTGGGTCGTTCTTTGGTGCTGAAGACCTCTCTGAGTTCATCCCACTTCGCCAAGCAAGCGGCGCATGGGGATACCGCGACCCAGCCACAGCCTGAAATCAAGCATCACTGCGATGTCGCACGCGTGACTAGTTTAGATTGCCTTCTTCTCGTGTGTGCTCGGCTCTTTCAGCACCTCTTTGTGAAGCTGGACAGTCCGGTGCACTGCTATTGTGCATACAACAACTCTGCTCCGCCTTCGCTGGTTCTGCTGTTGAGCTTTCTTTAAACATGAGCGCCCTCATCTCTGAGACGCCGAATCAGGACCAGATTCCAAAATCTACACCAGAGACAGAGCCGCTACTGGGTCGACGACCTTCAACAACGCCCTCCCAAGGATCACAGCAGGCATCCAAACAGCTTACAACCCGACATGCGTTTGCTGTTCTCGTCACGCTCCAGATCGGTTCGGGCATCTTCGCCAGTCCAGCTCAAGTTGATAGCAACGTGCCCTCACCTGGTGCTGCACTGCTTGTCTGGGTCCTTGGAGGTATCCTGTCATGGGCCGGCGCAGCTTCGTTCGCGGAGCTGGGTGCTGCATTACCACTGAATGGAGGCATGCAGGAATACTTACGTCACGTGTATGGTGATACGGCTGCTTTCCTTATGGCCTGGATCTACATCATGGCTGTCAAACCCTCTTCGATGGCTATTCAAAGCATCGTGATTGCCGAGTCCATTGGATCCGTCAGCTCGGGTGAACCTCTTGCTGGATGGCTGCTGAAGCTCATCGCTGCTATAGCATTTGTTTCCATGGTCTTGCTCAATTCCATCAACACCAAGTTCACACTACGACTGAGCGAATCATTTACAGTTTTCAAGATTTCTACGGTCGGCCTTATAGTCCTTGGCGGTTTGGTCGCAGTCATTGCGCACTTGGTCAGCCCTGACTCGTCTCTCTCAGGATCTTCTTCAGACTGGTATTCAAAGAACTGGTTCGAAACACGTCCGACAATATCAGAAGGTCACACTGTCAACTGGGATTCAATCAGCACCTGGGAGCGCTATGGTCATTACTGTGCAGCGATATATGGGGGTCTTTGGGCCTATGATGGCTGGGACAACGTAGGCGTTTCTTGTTTCGACACGTATAGATTGTACAGCTAATGCCAGCAGGCCAATGTCGTCGCCAGTGAGATTCGAGATCCTGGGCGCTCTCTCCCAAAAGCCATCAAAGCAGCCATGGTGGTAGTGCTTTCCTCTTTCGAGTTTGTAAACATTGCGTACTACATTCTACTCTCGTGGGACAAATTAAGCGCCAACAATGCTGTGGCTGTCTCTGCTGCGTCGTCTCTTTTGGGTCGACCTGCAGGCATCCTCATCACGATACTCGTTGCCATTTCCTGTGCGGGCTCAGTCACGAGTAACGTTTTCTCGGTAGGACGACTCACTGTTGCCGCTTCGCAGCGTAACTACCTCCCTGCTTTCTTCAGCAAACGCGGTCTCCCCATGTTGAGTCACGAGGACGCTCGTTCTTCTACAGCCTCACGCTTCGATGCTCCAATGTACGTATCCCTCAACCGTGCGCAAAGCCCCGTATTGACTGGAGTCTAGTTACGCCAATATGCTTGCCCTTGTGATCACGTTACTTTACATTTCCACAGGCAGTTTTCGAGCTCTGTTAACCTTCGTTGGAATGGCGGAATGGGTGTTCTACGTCAGCACTGTCATCGGTTTGCTGATATTACGACGCCGGGAGCCTCAGCTCGAGCGCCCTTATCGGCCAATGATACTGCTACCGGTGACCTTTGTTGTAGTCGGCACTCTGGTCATTGTGCGCAGCGCGATGTTTGCACCAGTACAGAGTGGAGTCCTCGCTGGTCTTTTGCTCGTGGGTTCTGTGATCGGCACCCTGCGCTCGAGATCTTCCTAAAGGGTAGCCAACTGCGACAACAGGTTCGCCTGCACCCACAGGACCTGTAGAAAGGAGAGGCACCGCAAACTGAATGCAGCAGCGTGAGTTTACAGCTCCAGTGCTGCCTGTTATGCTCTCTATCACACGATGAGAGCATCTGCGCAAGTACCGTACCGTACCAGTAGCCAAGACAAAACATCCTACCCGTAGCGTCGGCCCGTCATACAGCGAACGCTTTACGCGTTACAATCGTGCAATGTCAGATATCATGCCGACAGCTACGACTCATCTCTACACATTCGATGTATTCATATCGAGTGCTGTTTGGGTGTCGTCAAATGCTCACCTCTGCTGCCTTGTTGAGGGTTCATTGTACGAAGACGCTCGGTAACAGTGCGTAGGTAACTATACGTCCACGGTATGTCGACCTCAAAGTGCAAGAAAGCTTGCCTTGCTGTTTTTCAGGTATAGGCACATCAAACACTATTAACAAGAGCTAGCACCCGCGCGTCACCCTAGTTTCCTACACGATCATGGAACGCCGAATCGACGACGGAGCCAGTATGGGTCACACCATACCGGTTGCAACTGCAGTCGCCATGTCGTTCGAGTTCGTGCTCACTGCACCTCTTCTCGTCGTTCTTGCATCGGCCTACCCTGGTCGATTTCGCTCAGCATAGTGGCGCAAAGGTGGGTGTAAAGGTCAGAATTCAGACCGAACTACTGGTGTGCGAATCATAAGGAGTTGACACCAGTGCCGTTGATCTGGCGCGAGGGGAAACCCTTGGACCTGTCACGTAGTACGTACCGCGAATGTATAGCCAAGTGACCCAAGCTTCGTCAACTCTTCTTGGATGCATGTATCTAGCCTTCTTTCCTTCCTACTTCACGCATCTACATTCAGCACTTCAGCCCTTTCGCTGGTACATGCGCACTCAATCACCGCAAGGCTGTCCAAGTGTCCATATCAAGCTTCTCTATCCATCTCAGACCAACGCATTGACGCCGTGAGTGGCGCTAATGACTCCAGCCTACCCTTCGACTCACTGTTGCAGCAGCACCACTGCCTGGTCTCATTGTTGCAGCGAGCGAGGATCTTGCAGACGCGATGTTCAAAATCGAAAAAGCACAAAGACAACACGCATCACGCAAGATGCTGATCAAGAGCGATATTATCGAGCCCGACAAGCATAGCAAAGCTGACACCAAAGCACCAGGTTCGTACTCGTCGTACCGGTCGTTCATCCTGCCTTCCAAAATAGAGTTTATTGAGCTATTTCTAGCCTTTTGAACTTAATGGAGGCCCCCACAGTGGATGAGTGTAACCTTTGCAGAGTGACTGACTAACTACAAGACTACATCGTCTTAGATTGTTTATCAAAGGCAGCCCGTCATTTCCTGATCTATTCCTGCCTTGACCAAGCCTGAGTTGTAAGTCTGCCCAGCATACGTGAAGCTTCACGAACGTTCACACGTGTCACTAAAACTCTTTTACTAGTTGACCGCTTTCACCTACATTCTGACTCCCTCACCTCAACGCTCTCTCTGCGCCCACTCCAAAACACCAACAACGCGTCAACACCCACAAGGCTGTCAGAACAAACTGTTTCACTTTGCAAGCGCTACACATTCCTGTCTCGGAAGGAGTACCTTACAGTATTCTTCCACAACCTCATCCACGAGCTCGAGATCATCGACACTAAGCAGTCTGCGCTGATGTAAGTCAAGATCGCGCAATCTCCCGTCGGTGACGATCAACTCTACTTTTCTCACCTGGGTATCCCATATGGAACTGCCTATCGTTCAGGTTCGGTTCTCAAGATCAGTCACGCGTGCCATCAACACCCTCAACCATCTGTACAAGAGCAAGGATGCATTTACTCAGGAGATGAGGCTTTCGCTGACTAACGACGTTCGGGACCTCAAACCGGTCGACTATTTTGCTGCCAGGAGCTCCTCCTATGGCGAAGAGGCTGTCAACGAAGGCATTGCCTACCTCAGCAACCTGCTCGACTCCGAACAGAAACAAGCGATTAATGTACTTCATTCCATGCAAGGAGGTATTATACTTATCCAAGGCCCCGGTGGCGTAGGGAAAACCTCGACTGCTCTGCAACCTCGGCCGGCTGCACTACTGGCTGATGGCGACAAAGGGGGAAGAAGGTGGCCTGAACCCTCTTTGGGTCCAATCTCCCATGAACAAGAACATCAACGAGATTGCGATGAAGTGTTCTAAGGACTGCATGGTCGTTCTAAGGACTGTATGGTCGTGTACGAAGACCTCCGCGAGCAAGGTTTGGGCCCCTTCTACACCATCGTCACCCGTTGTCACATGGGCGGGACCGAGACCCACGTCCATCAAGGCGAATTCGAGCTCAAGCGAGACAAGAACCTCAAGAACCTCAAGAACCTCAAGCCGCTGCATTGTGATCCTGACCTCGCCGCCGAGCACGAGGAGATGATGAACATGCAAGACGAAGACAGCGAAGACATTCTGGAAGAGCAGCGCGTTGCGGCACGGTCGCTCATTCCTTTGGTCAAGGGCTAGTGGAATAGGTGCAAAGATAATACATTACTACCAAGGAGAAGTATGTACAGAACTAGAAGTGAACTCCCATCACCAGAATCTTAATGCGGTGCTCCCGCCGCTGTGTCATCCGTGAGCACAACATAGAATCCCAGCGGACAAGCCTTCTGACTTTGCTTGAACAGAAACGTCGTATCCTTCGAGCACAAACTCCCACTAACTGTCACAGGCCCAATGCCTGGCGGAATTCCACATGGGGCCGAGTTGACAATATAGCTGTTTCCTGGCTTCATCACTGGCGGCGGGTTCGGCGGACTTGGTCCCGGACGCGGCTGCTTCGCATACGTCGTTTCGCCCAGCACCGCACCAGCATTTATATCATACCCCGTGAACGTGAACTTCCCGCTGCCGAGAAATACGAAGTCGCCCGGTGCTTGCGGGTAATCTGGAAAATTGAAGACGAGATTGCACACCTTGCCCTGCGTGGCGTCGGAGTCGACGACGAGGTTGAAGACAGTGCAGAAGTCGCCGGGTGTGATCTTCGCCCACTCGCTGTTGGGGTAGGCGGTGTTTGGGTTCTTGGCGCTGATGGGAACCAGGGCTGAGGTTGAGACGCTGTTGGATGGGAGCTTGCCGTCTGGTTGGGCTTTGTTGGACGGACACTTCGGAGTGAGGAGTTTGGAGAGGAGGCCGAGCGTACGAGCTTCGAGGGAGGTGGAGGTAGCTGGTGCTGTGGGCGCGGCCAGGGATACTGCCAGAATAGCGGGAAGTAATGTGGATGCTTTCATAATGAGACTTGTGAGTGCCGCCTGATGTTGAGTGCTCCAAGAATGTGAAAATGGGTTGCACGTACTGGATGGTTCCGATGTTGCCGGCCAGTATACTTATACAAATTACCATTTGCAGTTGGTACGCAGGAGTTTGACATGATTTCACAACACTGCAGCCTTGAAACCATGGCCATTATCACACCGCCACAGTACCTGCAAAGCTCTGTGAAGTTGAAAGGTACCATCGCGAGTGTTTACTTAGCTGTCAGACCTTTCTTGGGATCTTCCAAAGATAGTCATCGAAGCAGAATGGCTTCACGTAGTGAAACTCATACCTTGAGCTACTGTACATCGGTTCGAGGATTTTGACAATGGCATTCACACCCGATGATAGAGACAAGGACGCACATACCGGAAGTGAGCTCTCCTGCTTGCCGTGTACCAGGCGGCGGCATCGAACCGTCTCGTTTCATTGGGCATTCGTTTGCCCCGAACCTTATCGAGCTTGCCGTTGGCGCGACAGCGAAACAAAGGCTGCCAGCTTGCTGACTCAAAAGCGAGGCCTGCTTTCCCGCTCTCTCCACACGTTGATGTCGCGACCCAGATGCTGATGTGGCCTATCAAGCCAGCTGACAATCCCCAGCTGTCATAGAACGAATATTATTCAAAGCGCACAACAGCCTCAGGTATGTATCGCGACTCGACAGAATAATCCTACGCGAACCGACAAGCTCTGAGTTTCTCCGCGTGGCTTCCCTTGACAGCCACTGGCGTTTGCATGAAACGAAGCCGCTTCTCTGCACATTTGCGCCCGAACTTTGTTCGCAGCCACCTCACCCACCACGCATTCAAATTAAGAGTCGTCGGCACGTGCGACTCGTATTCCACGAAACGTGGGGCGGAAACGTACAACGGCTTTGTCGCTGCGGCTGGCACTCCTTGCACCTTCGTTGCCACGCGAGAACATCATTGTTTCGAAACGCAACGCATGTTCGCTCAGGTGCTCTCCCTGTGTCACTGAGACAATGCATGAAGCTTGGTTCGACGTTTGCACTGCATCTACGTTGTCATTACACGTGAAAACCTTGCATCATGCTGTTGAGAGAGCTGCATGCGCGGTTGTACGGGCGGCTATTGATTCTTGCATTTGCTTGATCAGACCAGTTTCCAAAGCAATGTAGACTTGCCATAGATTTCTATACTCAGGAACAAAGTCTAGATTCAAGTGCGGGGAAGCAAGCCAGCCGTGTTCAGTGCCATGGGTAGACGCGTGTCGGCCGCACATCTCATTTCCTTGCGGCGGCTGCGAACCGACACGCAAGACATGGCGGGAAGCGTAAATCGGTCAATCTAAGGTTGTTCCAACGTCGTCTGTGTCGCAGAGGTGGATGTAAGGGCGTTAGGTCTGCAGCTTGAAAAGGGCGTGGTACAATGCTTGGCTGAACCGAGATGTTGTGACCGATGGAGGTGAGAAGGGAAGCAGCGACTGGTAGGCGGGCGGTCGAGGGAAGCACCGCGAGAGTTCAGAACCTGTTCGACAGTTTCCGTAGATTATCCGGCATGAAATCTGACGATACGTCTCTTGACAATGCCTTATGATACTTGCATGGTAGACGAAAGTGGAAAATCCAAGGCATGTATACATGGAGCAGCCGAAATGTTTTGAGCGATCATTTCAGAGAACAACAGAACCCTTTGTTAGCTACAACTTGCTGTTGCTTGACACCTACAACGTATTGAGTATTCCTATTTTTGCAAAAATAAAGCGCACACAACACTTTATGTGATCTATCACAGTCAGATTCAGCTGTGTTCTGCAGTAAGTGTAACCAACTTAGGGTCAAGTGGTTCTTAGCAACAATCACTTAAAAGAACAGAGCTCCTTCACACGGCGGTCACAGTCAATGTTCAAAAGGCAGTCGATATTTTAGTTGTCAATTCAGCAACACCGTTCCCATAATTACAACTACCCTTTCCGGAAACCAAGGATATCTACCAGAAGAGTACGCGCTCGTGTAAAGTCATAGCCTCCCCGTAGGAAAGCTCAATTGAGGGATGACATTTACAAGAAGAAAGCAGCGAAAGCACCAATACCAGCGACGAAGCCAGCAGCGTTGAGGGCAGAGGCAGCGCCGGTGAACTCAGCAGGGGTGCTGGGCTTGGAGTAGCCACTGGGGCTCGTTAGCAGACAGTTAGAGAGATCAGCACGAGGATAAACTTACCCAGTCTTGGTGGGGTATCCGGTGCCGGCAGGGACGGAAGGCTGGACACCAGTGCCGGACGGGATGGGGTAAGGAGCAGGGCCGCTGGGGTACGGCGCACCGGGAGCGGAGGGCTTAGGGCCAGCGGGTACGGAAGCAGTACCGACGGGAACCGAAGCGGAACCGACGGGCACGGAAGCAGTGCCGACGGGCACAGAGGCAGTACCGACGGGAACCGAAGCGGAACCGGTGGGGTAAGGGACTGTAATAGTGATGGTTGTTGAGCTGGCGCACGAGGCAGTCGAGGGCTTGGAAGGCTTACCGGACGAAGCCTCAGGAACCTTGGAAGAAGGAGTTCCAACCGGGTAAGGAACCTCAGACGTAGCCGCCTCGGGAACCTTGGAGGTAGGCACGGGAGTCTCGACAGACGCGGAGTATGCGGGGACAGTAGCCTCGTAGACAGGGCTGCTGGCAGGGACAGTGGCCTCGTAGACGGGGCTGCTGGCGGGGACAGAGGCCTCGTAGACGGGGCTGCTGGCCGGGGCAGAGGCCTCGGGCGTGGCGCTGCTGGCGGGGACAGAGGCCTCGTACTCGACGCTGCTGACAGGGTAGGAAGGATACTCAGGTGCCTTCGAGGTGGCCACGGGAGTTTCGACAGGGTAGGCGGGATAAGCGGGAGCAGACTCCTGACCGTATCCGTACTGGGGAACAGCGGCGGCGGTGGCGGCGAGCGCGAAAGCAGCAATGGTGTAACGCATTTTGGCTGATTAGGGTATAGAACTTCGGGAAGTTGAGGTGGTGGTTTGCGGTCGTGTGTTATTAATGATTGTATTAGTTGGTAAGTGAGTGGACGACCGAAGTCAAATTGTTGGACTTGAGCTGAAGATTGGCTGTGAAGTGGAGAAGAGAGGTTCTGCGAGCATGCTGAGGTTTATGTACGCTGGGAGATTACGAGCGAGGTAGCGCGGGCCGGCCAGTGAAAGGGGGCGACAGCGCTGGCAGCAGGGGTGGAGTCCGTCTAGGCACTGCGAGTGGCCAGACGGGTGTTAGTGCTAATGCAGGAACCAAGCGATCCTGCCGGTCGCTGGGCCATTCATAGGCCGGGCGTGCCTGATGCTAGACTCGGATCGGAAGGTTGGTTGTGAATGGCCGTTTATGTTTCTCGTGTTGCAGGAAATGAACGGCCGCCCGAGATGCGGTGCTGCACGCTGAGTCGAGGCTTTCTTGTGATGGGCGTGGGCGCGATGGCTGCGCGCAAGCACGGCAGGTATTGCTTGATTTGCGTATTGCGGGCGCCAACAAGGGAGGCGTTTGCTGCACGGCAAGGCTGCACACCTACTGGGCTGGAGTAATAGCTGGGGTTCCTTGGTGTATCTGCACGCATTGCCCAAAGCGGACTTGGACGGAGAGTGTGTTCAGGGGCAGCCTTATCTTGCAGGCCCGTTGAACCGCAGGCCTCCACAAACAGCAGAGCAGACATGGGGGCCTCTGGAGATCTTTCTCCCAATAGAGCACAGCAGAGGGTCTTTGCGTGTGTCATTGTCGCAGATTCTGCGAGGTGATCAGCAGGCATTGCGCGTTTCGAAGGAATCAGCCGCACAGGAGGAAACGAAACAACGCAAAACACCATGTTTGTTGTTGACTGTGCTCCGCGATTCGCCGGACAAGCTACGGTCCGCGAGCTGGAGTGTCAATTGCTGGTGCCGCACAAGCGCAAAATTGATTGTGCGAGGCGCTCTGGCCGAGCGGTCGATTGGCATAGGAGAGTCAGTGCTGCAGTGAATTGTGGAGATGAAGCATGGACAAGACTATTTCGAGCAAGCGTCATCATGTGACGTGCTTTCTTCCGTTAGCCGCTGCTTATTCTCCACACTCAGTCGACCTTCATTTCGGCATCAACCTTTCGCTGGCCTTGCGCAAGTTTGGATCCACACAAGTCGCCGTGTAAATTCCGTCATCGGCTCTTCTGCTCCTCTCATCGCGGGACCCATTTGTGTTTCATCCGATGTGGGCAGTGTGGCAACCGCCATGCACGCTCCAGGTCAACACCACACGCTGACCGCCTCGCTTTATGCCTGCATCAATAGGGGTTAAATCTGCACGTGCCGAGTTCCTGCATTCTACCGGGTGTCACCGCGGCAAGCAGTCATAATACAACCGTCGATTAAACTCCTCCAATCGTGACAGACGCCGCCCGCGTCGATCGGTGTTGCACCTTGCTAATGGTTCACGGAATCAGGCTGAGAATAGAACGCCTTGAAAGCTTGGTGCAGAAGCGAAATGGGATTGCCCAAAGCATTGATATTGGATCCACTCATCGCGCGCGCACGACTCAACATGGTGGTATCCGCCTCAATTTGCAACTATATACGAGTCGAGACCGACATGGAGGACAACAAACAGTGGCGATCACTCCATCCTTCCACCTAGAAGTCGTTTGCCGCTCTTGTTGTTCTGCGCTTTTCCTCGCCTTCCTAGCTCTTTCGCCTTGGTTTCCAGTGTGACCTCCTGAGCAGCACTTCTTCTCCTTTCAAGCATGCCTGCTTGTACACACTCTCGTCAACTCTTCTTTCATTAGAGTGATGCCAGAGCAGCAGCTCCGTTGTTCAAACAACATATCCTCTGTTCTGCGAAGCAGTTTATAGGCTTCGTTTACTGTTTTATTGCGTTTTCCGTTATCCATCTTCCAACCTATGGCCACTGGATTGCCTAACAGCGACAGCATAGATTTCCGAAGGACTAGGCTCAGGATGAAGAAGAGCTCTCGCTACCACGCTACTTGACCACACTGGACGCTGGGCTTTACTAGACGCTGTACCACATTGCAGTCTGAACAATGACGGAGACTACCACGCCTGATGTTCGTCAACACCGGACTCAACTTGGAATCTCGTACAGTCTCACGATATACGTACAGATCTATTTCTTCATGACTGCCACCTTAGTTTCGAAGAATCTGTTACCCCCTACAGACCACAGCTGACAGACAGGCACTCCCTCTGTCTCGATCCACACATACCACCCGAAGCGCACCGGCGCACACACCCGGTATGCAACTCGCCATGCATGCTGTGAAATACGGATTGCCAGCATCGGTTGTACCCGCCGTGTATCAGTCTTGAGCACATGACACAATCCGCTATTTGATCCAGCCCGTCTCGCCACAACCGCTCTGTTCGCTTTCCTATACGATGAATCCCACACTTTTGAAACATCAGTCCGCTCAACTATTGGCCAGTGTCCGTTCGTCAGTGCCAACACGTCCACAACACAACATGTCCCACATACACAATGCTATGGACTTTGTGCGAGGCAAAGGATAAAGATGCAACTATACCAGCATGCACTGGGATCTATGAGGTCTAGATTCCCACGATCACAAACATCGCGTATCTGCGAAGGCTTACTACAGCTGCGTTGATCCGTAGCAATGGGCTTTAGGCAAGGTCAACGCTAATTCGTTGCAGGTCTTGTTCAGCAGGCGTCTAATTTATTCTGAGGGATAATTTTCAATCCTTGAAGACAGTGTGGTCCTCAAGATGGCTATCAGACCTTACGACGTGCGCTGAACAGCCTTGAAAGCGTCCATGATGGCTTTGGAAGCAAAGTCGCGGCCCACTCTTTCAATAACTCGAGTTCTGTGCACCCTTCAACATTACAGTCTCAGCTACTGGTGTCTTGAATCTCGCTGTTGATACAGGGACGCTCAGGCAGTCGACTGCAGGTGTGGGCAAGCGGTTGGTCGATCTCCTTGAGATCAATGACCTTGACATCCTGCAAGTGTCCGTAGGACAGGCTGATCAACGTCGAATTCATTCTACTTGGCTAACGGTACCTTCATCAAGTCATTAGACATGCCCTCAGACAGCGACTGTGGAGATCGTTTTAACATTGTGTGGAGCATTTCATGAGATGTCAGAGGGTGACTTTATTGCTATGACCGCCAAGGAAGAGCTGATGTCTCTGTCCAGTGGGTCTTCGACTTGCGGGATGTTCGGAAAGACCAATCTATAGGCGGCACATTTGTGCACATGCTTGACATCGTGTGATTGGCGAAGTCAGCTTATGAGTCTATGTACGAGGAAAGATATGACATAGACTGGACAGCTATCATGACTACTGATGTTTGCATTTGCTCTGAACTACGGACCAAGACCAAGACAAAAAGACCCTTTATCGTTCCGGTTTCGGATTCAGGTCACGCAGTAGAGAAAAGCGATAGCTGAGCCACAAGAGACTCGTGCGCGTCGAATTATATGGGCAACCCATCGAACTCAATCGGCCTTTATCATCTCAAACTTTAGCTGTAATCTTCTCATCAACCTGAACTCCCTGCTCCGAGCTGCTCGCATCGTTGAGGTTTCGGCCAACGGCATCGTGTGTCGCATCCCAAGCTTCCAGCTCCGCAACTGGCACCTTGAACAGCTTGTGAGTTTTTGCACCAGAGTCCAATGTCTGCTTCGAGTTAGCTGTGTTCGTCAAGAGCACTGTGATTAACATACTATGACGCTTGGGCGGATGCGGTAGCCGCGAATCTTGGGAAGTACATAGATCCAGCCGATGTAGTATAAGCCGCAAACGAGAAGGCTATGCACGATTAGCTTATGTCTTCATCCGCTTGCAGCGTACAACTTACATAGCAATGCCTGTAACAATGTATGTTCCATACCAGAACGAAACATTACCCTTTCCACCAGGCGGAGGATACCATGGCATAACAATCAGATACAGATTCACCAGGATGTTGAACGCAAGGACAGGGTCCCAGACTCGGAAGCTGGGCCGTGGCAGACCGAGTCGCTTGCGGCGTTGGCGCACGAAGATGAGGCCCACAGCAAGCGTCAGGTTGAAAAGTGAGGCTGGGTAGACTTGTAGGTCGACGATGAAATTGAAAGCATCACCGGCTGGTGGAGCAAGGATCATGATGACAGTCAAGATCCACTTGACGAAGTACGGGCCAAGAGGTGTGCCAAAGGGGCGCGTGGAAGCCCAGAAGCGCGGGTAGGGAAGAACGCCCTGTCTAAGAGACGTTAATACTGTCACTCAAATGGCCATGATCCAGCAATTACCTTCCACATTCGCGGATCTGACGGGACTGGCCTATCAAGACGGCGAGCAGGTTGCCAAATGCGCTTAGTGCAATAAGAAAGTTCAGGCCCTTGACAGCACCGCCCGAACCGAAAACATGCGTGAAAAAGAGAGAGGCTGCGATCTGCTCAGCGTTCTCCAGCTCGGCTCTTGGAACTATACACAACATTGTCAGCCTATATTCACGACCACGGCGAGAGCATGCACGAACCGGCTGCGAAGTACGCAATGTTGGCCAAGATGTATAGTACAGTGACAAGAAGCAGAGCAATAAACCCGTTCTTCTTGATCGTCTTGATGGGGTTCTAGAATCAAGTCAGCTTTCAACGCATAGTTTTACCTAAGGTTCTGGACATACCTTGATCTCGTTGGTCACGTTGAATGAATTCTCGTAACCTGCATAGGAGAAGATGATCCTGTATAGAGCTGTTGTGGCTCCGTACGGAGTTATCGTTCCCTTGAAGGGCTGCGAGAAGTTCGCCACTGGGTTGATGACCGATGTGTGGCCGCCCAGAACAACGAGTCCGGTGATTGAGATGAAGACGAGAGTCAACAGCTTGACCATTCCAATACCGTTCGAAAGCCAGTAGGAGTACTTTGTATGGAACGATAATACTGTGAGAGAGTCAGCTACCTTTGCAACGTGTGGATTATGGTGCACTGACGTAATACAGCTACTGTGTAACCCGCTACCGCCACACCTTTCAGCTCCCATGGAGATGGCTTAGCACCGTTGATCGCAAAGAGATATTGGGCCAGCACTGTGCTTCGTCAACATTTAGATCCTACTTCTTGTGTTCCCACACTGACCAATCGCGTTGCTGCTGCTGAACGACAGAATAACAGACTGAACAGCAAAAATGACCGGGAAGAAGAACTTCGGTCGGGGATAGGCCTGTTCAAGATAGGCCACCTCTGACCCAGATCGGCTGGGGAAATACGCTGCGTATTCGAGGTAGACGCCCATAGAAGATAGCGATATGAAGAACCCAGACGTCCAGTAGAACATGGCCGCACCAACAGAGCCGGTGTAACGAAGAATAGTAGAAGCTGTGATGCTAGTCAGCATGTGTTCGTTATGACCAGACCTAGACTTACGAGTTGAGTAGATACCGGTTCCAATCATCTTGCTCAGATTAAAAAAGATAACGGTAATGGCTCCAACAGAGTAACCAAGCGGAGAGTCTGATTCGACTGGTGCTCCCGAAGCCTCCTGATAGGACACCTCATTGGTGTTGCCCGATTTCTCGACAACATACTGCAGGCTACCATCAGATACTGCCCCATCATCAACAGTATATACGGGTGCTGCCTCCTCGCGAGAGCTATTTCTGTTGAAAAGACCTGCGACCATGGTAGGTGTTCAGGTGCGATAGATCGACTCTTATCCAAAGATCAGAGAGCGAGCCGCCACTGGCAGCAAAAAGATCAATACGGCGCAACATATATAGTACAATAGATACACACCTTGAGCCCGGACCGATTGGCAGACTTTAACAGCCGTAGATGGCGCAACACTCAAGATACATCATTATGCCCCTTCATGGCACAATCGGTGCGCCTCGTGGGGCGACTATGAGAAAGGTTGCAGTCGCACATTAGACCCTGCCGTTTGCCCCACGGAACTGTGTCGTTTCGGCAGTCTCATGCAGCCTAAGTTCTTAGCTCGGTTCGGACCGGCTGAGTCACCTATAGAGTGTGGAGAGGAGGTCGTTGCTCAGGGCGGAAGATCCACTAAGAACGGAGATCTAGCTTCGTTAATCACGGCATGTACGCAGTGAAGTCCTTCAGGTGAACAGCTGTCTATAGTACAGCTCATACGTCTTTGATATCCCCTTTGCTAATTACCATCTACTTCGATACTTACGAGCGAGCTAAGAAGGACGTCGTTGTCCGTTCTTCACATGAAACTGGGCATCGATCTGGACCAAACTCTCCGCTTTGATTTCTTTCGAAGACCATGTCCAGAAACATGTCTCTTGTAAAGCCACCAGATTCGATTATCATGCCTAGGATTGCGAAATTGGACCGTGAGCCGGTGTTCATGCCGGCTAACGGTGTCTGCGCAGGATCCGGGCACTAAACACGTTGTTGCTCTTTCTGATTCGACACGACTGGTGGTGACGAGTCCATAAGCCTGCTGAAAGTCGGGCGGACGCGGCTGTTGTGGTTGCGCCAGCGCGACCTTGTAGCACGCAATGGTCCTCTTGTGTTGAGCATCACCTTGCACTCCGAGATTTAGACGACGCAAGTTCTCCGAACTCGTCGCAACAGCTTTTCCTCTCAAGAAACGTCTGACCGACCTCAACAACTTTGTTGTCGTCGTTCTGAACTCGTAGGTTAGGCTGCCACTATAAGTGAAGTGTCCTCAAAGGGACCGAACCTTTCAACACATTGGTCGTGACTGTAACGATGCTCACGAAAGGAACGAGCCCTCAAAAGTAGTTCCTGAGCTATCGAGCTAGAATTGAAGAAGAAAGAGATGTTACATATGGCCTTTGCAATGACGGACATACATTACCTACGATGCACGTGCCGCCTACGATCCGCCCTGCAATGCAATCCTCGTTTCGTTTTTGGAGAAGGGAAAAGAGCGCGCTTGGAAAGACATGAATGATTTATGACTCAAGGCTGCAGCCATGGCTTATCTAATTCAGCGCGACAAGTGTCTGCATATCTTCAGATGCCGCCGCCGAGTGAGCCAACAGTGGTATTGCCATTTTGGTGCTGAGTGAAAGACGTGTCTGCCTCCTGCAATGCACCTCGGGTCCTCCAATAATCACCCCGCCACCCCACTCAACCATCAGTCAATGCGTATATAGTACTTCACTACCTAGCAACACCCGAAAATAACGGCGGGGCCAATCATGGTTGCGATGAATCCGACACACTGATTCACCAATTGCGGGCGCAAGACACGCCTGAAGACTGCGATTGCGAAAAGCCGAGGGAAAAGACCGAAATCACCGACCGCCACACACATCAACCCACAGTGTCACGCCGAGCTCACAACTACCCCGATCTCGACCTTCAGCCGCTGAAATGGATGATCATCTTCCGAGCGTATCGCAATCGAATACAGATGGCGATGGCCTGGTCAAGCGCACAAGAAGGCCGGCGTTATCGTGTGTCGAATGCCGAATGCGCAAGGTCAAGTGCGACCGCCAAAAGCCTTGTGGTGCATGCATTAGAATCAAATCGGACAAGTGTACTTACAGATCAGCTCGGAACCGGTTCCAAAGGAGCGCAACGCAACCAGCCGAAATTGTGCGAAGTGATAGTGCACCCAGCAAAGCTGGCTCCCCCGATGTAGCTGGCAAGCACCGACAACCCAGGCCTAAGCCTCTTCTCCCATCGACAACAGGATCGACGGTGCCTGGAGACGATTGGCAGCCATCTTTTCTGGCGGTTCTACTGAAAGAAAATAATGACATCCGCACAGCTCTTGGTCACGGTGCCGTCCCTGAAGACGACACTCGACCAATTGCGGATATCGTTACTGATATACCTGGAACATTTCAAAAGTCGAAGTTCTTTGGCCAAAGCCATTGGATGAACGCTCTCGAACCTGTCGGTGCCCCCAATTTATGACTGATATTGTTTCTAAAAGCAGTACTGACTACCTGACAGTACGAAGCCCTAGGCGATGCAAATGTTACAGTGAACCCAGCTACAGACCGCGTGGAGGTCAACAAGTCGACCAAGCTCTATAAAACTGTCAATGAGCTTAAGACCATGGCTCGTGTTCTGAAAACGGCTCGTATGTTATCGCCAACCATTGCGCCAGAGGTATTGGGTTCCCTTCCTTCCAAAGTCACTTGCGATGTACTCGTTGCCGGTTACTTCCGCACTTTTGAAGGCATCTTCCGGGTGCTGCATGTGCCTTCTTTCCGCAACGAGTATGAAGACTATTGGTCAGGCAAGGATCAGGGCAGATTGTCTGTGCTACTCAAGATCATGCTTGTCTGCGCGATAGGGGTCCCGTTCTACACCGGCATCGACCAACCACAGCTGCGAGTGACCTGTGCTAAATGGATACAAGCGGCAGAGCACTGGCTGGCTGCACCACATGCAAAGTCACGACTCAATATGGCTGGCTTGCAGATCCAAATTCTGGTCGTGCTCGCAAAACAAGTCTGTAATGTTGAAGGCGATCACATCTGGATCCATACGGGCTCACTCTTGCGGACTGCTATGTACCTTGGACTTCATAGAGATCCATCGTACTTTGGGAAAATCAACACGTTCCATGCAGAGATGCGCAGAAGGTTGTGGGCCACAATCCTGGAGCTTACAGCACAAAGTAGTATGGACACTGGCATGCCGCCAATGATATCAGTACAGGATTATGACACAAAGCCACCTTCCAATATTAACGACGAAGATCTCTGTGAAGAGTACGAATCGCCTCTCAACACCAGATCACTCAATGCATGTACCGATTGCAGCCTACAGATTGCCATTATGGATTCACTGCCTCTTCGTCTTGAGATCATTCGCTTGCTCAACAATCTGCGCTTTGACTTACCATACTCCAAATGCATCAGGCTTGGGAACAAACTTAACGAGCTGTGCAATTCAAAGACTCGCTTCTTCAAGGAAGCTTTGCGGGACGGTGCTGGCATTACGCCGTTTCAAATCAAACTTCTTGACTCTCTCGTCAGGCGCTTCGTCCTCGGGCTGCATCGTCCTTACTTCGCAAAGGCTAAGGAGGACCCTCAGTTCTGTTTCTCACGCAAAATATGCTTGGAATCATCCTTGTCTATCTTTGCACCCGCAACTACGCCGGCTACAGGCATCGTCGACGACTGGACACTCATGACGTACCGTGCTGTTGGTTTCTACAAGGGTCTCATCCTGTATGCTGTTTCAACCATCTACTACGAGCTGCATATGCAGATCGAAGAGCAGCAAGAAAATCCCGCCCTTACCGTTTCCCTGATATCGAATGCGTCAGAGCAACAGCCTTTTACACTATCCCCACAATCGGAGCCCCTGAACGACGCTCTGGTAAAAGCGTATGAGACAAGCATGCTGCGTATACGAAACGGCGAAACAAACCCTAAAGGCGTCGTGTTTTTCGCGTGCGCTGTGGCTCGTGTCGATGCACTAGTCGCAGGTGCAGATGCTGAGGCCATGGTCCTAGCAGCTGCCAAGCAAAGCGTCATGGAGGTGCGCAAGATCATGACAGAGGTGTATGAACAGGAGCATGGCGAGCCAATTGACCTCGGCGCGTCAAGGGTGAGGGAAAAAGACCATGGGAGAGGTGAGGGCGCCGACGATGTCACGGGTCACGGCTTGTCGACGGGCACCAGCGCAGACGGTGAGCTCCGATCAGGGACAGCTGTCGGCAAGAGCGCAGACGCTGATGATTGCGTTGATCTGGGGTTGGGAACATATTCGCAGTCGTCCTTGCCTGATGATTTGATGGACTTCAACTCGACCTTTCTTCAGGACCCGGAATGGTTCTTTGGGATCAACGGGTGGACGGGTATGGGCGACGACTTCATCCTCAGCGGCATTTGATGATAATGCATGTGGTTTTCAAGTCGCTTCATTTAAGTGCAGAGCACAGTTCAATGAAAGCCGGGATGGATGCTTGGAATTCGTCGTTGCACCTATCCACATCAAGCGACGCCAATCGCGTCATGTCCGACGACCAGGGTCCAGCATAAGCAACAGCCAGTCTGACCGACTCAACGGCCCACGCTGGAGGCAGCTGCTCAAACCTCAGCAGCAGCCTCAAGCGCGCCGTGCACATAGAGAAGGTCATGCGATGTCGCTGCCCTTGTGATGTCCCCGCCAAAGCCGACTAGTCCCATTCCTCCGCAATGGTCCAGCAACACGAGCTCTCCCGCATCTCCGCAACGCGACACACCATGCTGGAGAACGACGACGATGAGCAGCCCACGCCCACCACGACTTCGCGCCTGCACAAGAGGACCCTGTTGAAGCTCGATACGCTCCTCTTACCTTTCCTCGCCCTGTTGTTTCTTTTCAACTCACTAGACAAATCCAACGTACGGTCTGCTCCCTTCCGGCATCTGCGTGTGTGCTGATGAGCATTTAGATTGGCAACGCAGAGTCTGCACACTTTACGACTGATATCGGGCTCAAAAAGGGCGACCTCAACACTGCTGTAGCGCTCTTCTTCGCCTTCTTCGTTGCGCTCCAGCCTGCCGGTGCTGCGCTGGGACGCAAGTATGGCATGGTCGCTTGGGTGCCAACGTGCATGCTGCTCTGGGGACTGAGTACCATGCTGCACGTCTGGGTCAAACAAAGATGGCAACTATACACTCTGAGGATTGTGATCGGATGTTTGGAAGGTATAGATACCAGGCTCTTGTACTGCTAGACGGATACTGACATTGACCAGCCGGCTTCTATCCCGTCACCGTATCGTACCTCTCCCTCTTCTACACGCGATTCGAGTTCGGCCGCCGTCTGTCCTTATTTTACGGTCAGGCAGCTGTCGGTGGTGCCCTCGGCGGCATCATCAGCTACTTCGTTTTCGAGCACTTCCCCGACCAGCGCGGCGACAACTCAGACGGTGGATCGCAGTGGCATTCGTGGCAGGTCTTGTTCCTCCTCGAGGGCAGCCTGACAGTTGTAGTCGCGTTGGTGGGATACTTTTGGCTGCCACACAGCGTCGAGACAGCGTGGTTCCTTACGCCTGAACAGCGCCAGTATGCTTCCTCGCGCGTAGTCAAAGATCGTGCAGCACAAGAAGGTTCGGCTGCATCCTCCAAACACCGCGACTCGAACTCGTTCTCGCCCACCTCGACCACCGACGAAGAGTCCCGCGGCCTACTGAATCCCACAACTGCCTCCCCCAGCGATCGACGAGCGACACTCGACGACCGTGGCATCACACCTCGCGACATCCTCTCCGCTCTCTCCTCGCCCTTGGTCTGGCATCTGCTCGCCTGTAATATTCTGTCCGCAGTCCCCGTATATGCTTTCTCCGTCTTCCTCCCCCTCGTCCTCGCGCCCCTAACAGGCCACAAAGCCTCTCCCTCGCTGCTCAACCTACTCACCGCACCCCCTCACATCTGCGGCGCTATAACCCTCTATCTTTTCGCATCCTACAGCGACCGGCACCGCACCCGCCTCCGGCCCATCCTCCTTGGCCTTGGCATCATGGTCACTGGCCTGAGTCTCGTCGTCGTGCTCCCCACAACCTGGGCCGTGCCCCGCTACCTCAGCCTCAACATCCTCATTAGCGGCGCCTACATCGCTAGTCCACTCACTGTCGCATGGATCTCAGGCAACACGCCCAGCCCAGGCAAGCGCGCCCTCATGCTCGGAATCAATGGGTGGGGTAACCTTGCCGGCGTCATCAGTGCCATGTTGTTCCGTCCCCAGTACGCGGAGACCGGATACATTGTTCCGTTCTTCTGGACACTGCTCAGTGTCGCTGCTGCAGCGGGCGGGTACGTGCTTTTTCTGCGCAACCTAAGCAAGGAGAATGCGAGGCGTAGGTCGCTGGTGCATGAGTGGGATGCAGAGGAGCGCGAGAGCGAGAGAAGTGAAGGTTCGGGACCGCTGGTTGTGGAGAGGAGATGGCTTGCGAGAGCCGTTGCGATGCTGCGGAAGAGCGAGGTGAGCCCGAGGATGGTGGCGTGGCTGGAGGACGCAACGTCAGGGGGGAGGGAGGGCGATGAGAAGATGACATTCGAGTACGGGCTGTGAATGCTAGGGGGCTTAAGTCAATTAAATTAGTTCTAGATGTAGATACCCGGAGCCGTGCTCCAGCCAACTCTTGCTGGTCTGTCAGTAAAGCATGATCCACTTCACCAATGCAATGTGCAGGCAGAGATGAACCTTGAGCAGTGTATGTTCGAACAATTAGACACTATGACTATATTTATTCCCTCTCGTACACCACCTCAGCCCCGCCCATCCGATCAAAAATAACTTATTGCACCGACAATCACTCATGGGTTCGTGTCCTCTTCTGCACCGCATGGCTGCCCAAGTGTTCCCCTTCCTTTGAAATCGCAGCCGAACAGTGCAACAACTGAGCCGCAACCCTAAGCCTGTCTTGCTCGTCATTCAGAAGTGTATCGATGAGCAACATCAGGCGCGGCGCAGCGGCGGATACGCCGGATCGAGGCAGTCGAGCCGAGTCCGTACTTTGAGCTGTGGACGAAGCGTGCGGTCGGACGACTGTCCAGTGCGGAACCAAAAGCACCCAAGTCCACGCTTCCACGTCATGCCGGCCAGAAATACCCGTCGTGTTGCCGCGTGTCTGAGCATCTCGTCGCCGGATTTGCCGCGCTCTGCACCGCGCCCGCCACTCGACCGTCTGGAGCGCCTCCGAATCACCCCCCGTGCCACCGGAGTGCGTGTGCGTGAGTCTTGTCCCTCCGCGGTGCAGCTCAAGTCGCGATCCGGCTCTCCGTCGCGGGCGTGATGACGATGCGCGGATAGTTTGAGCGCGGGAAACTGGCGCGCCGCGGTGAGAATTGCTGGTCGTAGCTCTTCTCTTCAATGTTCAGCAGCATCGACAGTAGGCTCATTATGCCCATGCCTGGGACTAGACTGGGTGACGAGAAGCGCTGTTCCAGCGGGTCGATGGGCTGCGTCCTGGTGTTGATTCGGAGGCGGCGGTTGGGGTGGAGCATGTTGGGGGGTACTAAGTGTATGGGATGTTTAGAGCTGTGGGGTTGTTGGCTGCTGATTTTGGGCGATGTAGGATGGTATTGTATGGTATGATTAGATTTTATACAGAAAATTGGTTCGTACGAGTTGATCGCGGTCGTCAAAACCCGGCGAGATCGAGGGGACAGTCTTCAGTATATACCTCATCGCTCGTCTCCTCGGTACTCGCGATGGGCCGCCAGATCAAAATAATACGATGAACAACATACGGCTAGTAGGTCGAGCATAAGCAGTGGGTTCGCATGATGCCTCCTACACGCCCTTCCCCTGGGCTGCGAGGTCGCGCAGGCCAATGAGAATGCTCGCCGCAGATGAAGAACGCACGGACCAGCGGACAAAAAAGCCTCTAGCGCGACTGTTCAGGGCTGGCTCGGATGTCGGTCGGAAAACAAGAGAAATGAAGTGGTAGGCACGGACGGAGAGTCGGTGAGGAGGATGGGTTTAGGCTGGTGATCGGTCAGCAGCGTTCATTCATCCGGACAAGAAATTCGTAGAAAGGCGAGGACAAAGTTTGGCGGCGCTGGCAGATCCGCCTAGGGCTAGGGGTATGGTGGCTCCTGAGTACTAAGTTCAGAATTTCCGGAAAAAGATCAACGACATTTGTGTTATGCTTGTTGTTGTGCTGTGCTCGGTATGCCATGCTGAAACATCGACGAGGTTGAACATGCCGACCTGCCTGACAGGGCAAGCTTACCAGTGGGGCGCTTGATTGCAATGGACATCTACACGCCCAAGCTGAAGCCTATGTAAGCTAAGCGTATTTACGATGAGCATCCACAGCCAGGCTTGCCGTGTTGCCTGAGGTCGTGATAAGCGTTTGCGACAATATTCTCAATCGTCTCAGGCCCGAGCTCCAGGAGGTCATTGCTGCTGCGTGATCTGAACGGCTCCGTTGCGTCTAGCTCTTCATCGTACAAAATACTACGCTCTAGCAAGAACATGCCAGAGTCTGGATAGCCTCGCTCAATGCGTGCTTTGCCTTCCCTGATGCAGTCCTGTACGTCGTAGTTGCCGACTGTGAATTCTTGTTGGGTGGTCTTCTCGGCGCTTCGCAGGATTTCGTTGGCAGAAGTCACGACGCCTGCTGCGTAGATGTACTGGTTCTTGACTTTGTCCCAGCAACCAACCACACGTGCAACGACCTCTCCGACTCGCTGCAGACTCGAAGCAGCGAACTTCTCGGTGCCGATACCGTGGATGGTTGCGCTATGCCATTGCATATCAAAACCCATATTGCCGCTGATGAGTCCTGTATCTAACGTATATCCGGTTGCGACGCCAACCCACTCAAATCCTGCAGATGCCGTCGATGCCGCCTGCAGATACTCAATGACCTTTGCGCGGCCGGCAATTTTGAGGATGCGTTCTGATATTTTCTTGTTGAGCGTGTCGTGGCCAAACTCACAGGGCATAAATCGCCGAACACCCGTTGCGATTGCTGCATTTATGATACTGATTTGTTGGTCAGAGTCGCCACCAGCTGTGGTGCTGATAACCAAGTCTTGCCCGGCAAACGCAGCCTTGAGGGAGGCAGTGGAGAAATCAGACTTGTGATGCTTGACGGCATTGACAGGAAGGCGAGGCGGTAGGCGGAGCGCTTGAGAAGCATTCGTCAGAACAGACAAATGTATGGTCTGCGCTTGACTCCCATCAGAGGGTACGATGGCGCTGACGATGCTTAAACATAGCTCCCAATTCTGCGCGTGTTAGCGGAGGCTGTTGTCAAATACTGACTGCGGCTTACGCCAATGATCATGATCTTCTCAATCGCCATCGTGCATCAAAAATATAGAGGTTGCTGGGTTTTGCTAGAGTTTGAGTTTTGTCGTTGTAGAGCTGCCCCTCGTCCGGCGGCTGAATGGAAGACCAAAGGTGGCAGTGAGGGGTTGGTCAGCAATCAAGGCGTGTATCAATTGCAGAAGGAAGCAATTGCATCCGCCATGCATGTATGAGAGGCTTCGACAGACGTATAGCCATGTTCAGATGGACCCTCGGTGTGTAGCGTCGTGGTTGAGGACTGTAAGTCATCTAGGGGCAGCATCACCGGTCTTGGAGCAGTGATGGAGTGGTATATTATGATCATTGGACTATTAGATCCGACCCCGTCCGTTGTTATACATAAGTTTTCGACGATGTGAAGTGTGGGGAAGCTGGAGTTGGTATTTCAATGCCAAGGTCACGTGCCAACGCGGGTCTTTCCGCATCATGGCAACTCAGCAAGAGCTTTTGGCTCACCAACACCGTCGACCTCCACCCGCAACTCCATCACCGCGCATCTCCCCGGGCCGCATACACTTCTCCAGTGCGTCAATTCTGCGCCATCAAGCTCTCCAGCAGCAATTGGCCCTCCCGCGACCGCGCACCGCGCACCGCTGACCGCAGACTCAGACCGCCCACGATGAACACCACCCGCTTTCTCCGCCCCTTCGCCAGGGCCGCTTTCCGCGCGCCCACCGCTGTCCGCCCTGCCGTCATGGCCCGCCCTGCGCTCGCCAGCCAGCAGCAGAAGAAGACCCCCGAGGTCGGTCCCCAGCAGATGGTACAACAACGCTCCTCACATACAGTGCATTGGAGGGAATGCTAATTCGCGCAGACCATCCTCAAGTCTGCCATGCCCCAGCTGATCCCCTTCTTCTTCGTCAACGAGACCACCGTGGCTTTCGTCCTCCTCCCCACCCTCATCTACATCTTCTCCAAGTACATCCTGCCCCAGCGTCTCCGCCTCTTCGCCGCCCGTCTGTTCATCAGCAAGTTGTAAGCGGGGATTCCATGGAGGGAAAGATACTAAGGTGGAGATGTGTACAAATAGTCGACATGTGCTCATAGACAATTGAATGGCATGAGGCCTTACACAGAATAATGCCTTGGTGGTGTAGCACGCTTTCGTGGAGCTACTTGATGAATCTTAGGATACTGATAGTTGGGCAGGGAAATATTTTGATCATTGCAGGCAGGCTGCAGCGCACGCATATCCCGAGGTTTCGTTCGCAGTCAAGCAACAGTAGTCTTCTTTCCAACGACCGAACGTCCGAGGTTTGCTAAGGAACATCACTATCGCTGAACAGCACGCGCAGCGCTTTTGAAGCATAAAACTGCGAATCTGCGGACCAGCTGTGACAACGGTGGCCATCGAGTCTGCTATTAGAGCCCTCCCTTCCTGCTTTGACGTTCGCCTTACTGGTTTCGTAGCCTCAAAACCTGAGTCCCTACAGAATACATGAGAAGGCAACAACCCATTGCATCATTGAACCCGTCAGCATCCGGTACGTGGATTACATTTTTCATTTGCGATGGATCTTCAATGTTACAGTCTATTGGAAACGACGCCGACGAAACTCGAACCAAACACGGTCGAGCGTAAAGCCAGAATTCGTACATTACATCACAAATCTGACACGAACAAGAAGGTACGGCTCGTTACTTGATGATAAACAGCTACTGTCAATAGGGTCGACCCTGATTTTAAAGACCCTCCAATCTTTGCTGATCATACAGCACCACCAGAGAAACCTTTGGACCATCCACTTTACTCTTGCGCAAAAATCCACAGCCCTTCCATCTCTCACATCGCACTTGCTTCACCTTCTTGGAGATATCTTCCTTCACTCGTCTGCTCGGCACACAACTTGTAAATGCGGGCATTAGTCCAAGGGATGCCAAAATGTCGGATGTTGCAGGAGTCGAGGGTGCGCCAGATAGGAAACGGTGTGCCCGAGTGTACGATGATGCACTGCGTATTGACGCTCCATTTTGTCTCAGACGACGGGTGACACACATGCAGCGGGCCATGTTAACGTTGCTCCAGCTGAGAGGCAGTCGCGCTAGTAGTAAGGGATTCGCTGCGCTCGCTGAGGAGCAATACGAGCGCTTTGGAAAGAGAAGTGCCTATGTTCAGGTATGGTGAATCGGGCATGGATGGAGTCGATATGCTATTGGTGCTCTCGACGTGGTGGGTGGCGCCAGGCAGGGGGGCGCCCATGACGATTGGGGCTGCGAGAGCGGCGGCGATGAGAAGTGTGAATTTCATTGCGTGCGTTTGCCTTTTAAGTTGTGATGTACGAAAGTGGTGAAATCTCTGGATTGGCTGATATGCGTTCAGGTTGCGGGAAGTTTCATCTTATAGTCAGCCGTGGTATGCTCAGGACCAAAATCTTCAACGTCTTTCGAGACCCTGGAACCACTGTCCGAGATCGGATTTTTTCCGTGGGGTTTTGTAAAGGAAGGCCTTGCCCGGCTTGTATGGCGAGGTCCTAATTGTATGGCGAGGTCCTAATTGTAAGGTCGGAACCAAGCTTGACGCCCTCCGCGGCTGCCTTCAAGATTAGAACTTGGGTCCTGTATTCGGCTCCAACGTGAATGAGTCCATCCAAGAGGTAAGTGGCTAAAGAAAAAAAATTCGGAATCTGTGCTGCCTTCAACATGGATTCGTAGATCTTTGCATGTACCATTTGCACCTTGGGTTTGACGAATTTTAGTACTGCGCAAGTATATAGTGACCTGTTTCCCCCCCCCTTTAGAGCTGCAGTCACAGATCGGCGTACTAACTTACTTGACCTTCCAAGTATACTGTACCAGCCAATCACCACTTACAACTTCAAGCTTTCAGCCAACCACAATGAAGCTCTTCACCATCTTCCCCTTCGGTGCCTTCTTCGGGTCGCTTGTCGCAGGTGTCCCCCTCAGCGACCTGAAGTCGGGCATCATTCCGCTCGAATTCGGACAAGTCTGCGTGATCTGCGAGACCATGCCGGACGTGATCCGCGAGACCTGCTACTCGCACTGCCGGGAGGTCACTAACACCTGGGCAATCAACAACACTGTGGTGACCAACACCACCGCCGTGACTCCCTCTCTGATGCGCTCCGCCATCCCTTTGGCTGCCAACGCTACATCGACTCTCTACCTGGACCTCACCAACTTCTCCTCCGTAGAGGCCATTGGCGTCTGCACCTTCTGCGACAACTACTCCGGCAAGCTCCGCCGCAAGTGCCACAAACGATGCCGCAAGCACTCGCCTACCAAGGTATCGAGCGCCCTGAAAGCCGTGAGTACGGTTCGGCCCAGACCAATGGGTATCAGTGCACCGTGGGACTTCTGCACCCATGGCTGCGAGGAGCATCACTGCGACGGCCCGCACTTCGGACAATGTGTCAGCCTATGCTACTTCTGCTTCAACAACAGAGTCTATCCGGTCTGGTACACGTTTCCACAGTGGCCAGATTCGCTCGAGCTGTACGGTCCAGATGATGACTTCAACCCGACCGCCTGTTTCTGCCCGGCCGTGGAGTTTGGTGACCGCTGGCAGGACGATCAAGATCGCTACCAGGAAGCCGTCGACGAGGAGTTCCAGCACGACGACGATTATTCGAGTGATGATCGCACGGATGCGGAGCACGATCTCGATTGGTGATGGACTTGGGCTTGTAAGTGAAATATTTCGTTTCTACCCTTACATCAAAATGCTGACGACATATAGTGCCGTGGATGTCTGGTTCAGAACTGACTACAAGTTGAGTTCGGAAATGAGTCAGGTGGAGGGTCCCGATTTCCAAGCATGAAGGGTATCGTCTGCTCGTTTTGATTCTCTGTTCATTTTTCCTTTGTGTATTTGTTCGTGTTTCCGTTTGTGCTTCATTAGTTGCTGTACCAAAGATGAATATATACCCTGAACCACCATTTCCATGAACTCAACATGAGCAGCGTGACCAATCGCGCGATAGATTAATGCAGGCCAGAATAAATTACATTTCTTCCCACTCCGCTGTTGTAGGCTTACAGATATCATACATATTTGTACTGCACCACCGCCCCCGCCGATCACTCGACTCTGCTCCGAAGCTAAGACGATTCCGCACACCAAGTCCACACGACAAGTCCTCATAACAACTACATCAGTGTTCCGCCATGAAGCTTCCTCACGTTACATCGCTTCTTGTCGTAGCAATCTGGCTATCAGAACCCGTAATGGCGTGGGAAATCTCACGCATGGACGACACTGTCAACACCGAGTTCGAGGTCTACTACTTTCGGTCGATAAATGAGCCGTCAAACAGTATTTTGAGCTGAATTTCAAGTGTGAACGTGGAGTTTGTCATGCTAGGAGTTATCAGTCACAGCCGATTAGTGTCTTATTTCATGTCCGGATTTGCACAAGCTGGAGGTTGGCTTTTGTGCAGGATGATGTTTTTCGGGTTTACGAACCGCTCATCTGTTGAAGTTATCATGATACTCGAATCGATATTTTGAGACCCACGATGGCACAGGGAAGGATCTTAGTTCTAGCTGCTTGGTTCAGGTCTTCTCTGGTCATATATGTTTTCTGATTGGGTGTAGAGTCAATTACATCTTGCGAGACCTTACTCTTTGATGGGAGGCAGTGGAATTTCGGAATGTTGAATGAATCTTGCGTTTGTTTGAGGCATCCATTGTCAGTGGTATCTTGACCCAGGTCAGTGACGTTGATGCAGAGTGAGTCCACCTCTTCACGGCTGAAGCTCTTTATGTCGAGTGCACCAGCATGTTAACAGCATGCGAAACCAGCGACTTGAAGACTTTGTTACCCCCAAAAGAGCAAGGAAGGGGCGTATCACGCATCAAAGTCACATGATCTTGCAAAAGCTAGGATACCCATACGGCGACTGCAGCCCATCACAGCCCGCTCGGCGTAATCGATCAACGAGCCACAAAGTATCAACCCTGTAAAACCGTGACAGAATTGGTGGGTGGGACATTTGCCCCACTTGCACCGCCTCGCTGTCATTTGACACGAGGATCAGGTGGCACTGATCCCTCATTTGCAAACGGCCGTTCGTACCGATAAACCGGTAGACGCACGAGTATGCCACATGTGGCGTTTCAAACTCTTCTGAGTTGTGTCAAGTATCAGGAGGTACAACTCATGCCTTGCGATCAGCGCGGTGTGAGGCCGATGCGTAGTTTTAAATTGGAGCTGATGTGTATGGGTGGGGGGGTTCGAAGTGGAGGTTGACCGGTCGCATCGCACCGATATAGGGTGAGGGGCACATGTGTCAAAGAGTTGGTACCATGTTTCGTGGTCTCAAATATACGGAGGCATTACAATATGTGTGGAGATATCTATCAAACAGGCATTCTATCTACGTGAAAGGTGCTAGCTGGTAGTGACGGTGAAGTCTATCCGCCTACCTGGGGTGTGTCATCAATCATGAGCCCAAGCTGAACGTGGAGAAAAAGATGAAAAGTAAAGGAGATGGGAGATAGAACGCGGAAACGCTAGAACATGCGATGTAGCGCAGCATTGTGCTGAAATCGAGGACGCCTGAGAATGTGCTGCAATACAGAATGATACGCCGATCTCTTTGTCGCAACTTGAGCACCAAGATGAGATGAAAGATGTACATCAGAACCGTGACATCTCGGTGTAGAGTGACGGCACGAGCCTCCATTGGATTAGCGTTGCGACGCCAGACCTTGGGCTATTTGTTTGACCGAGGCCAGGCATGCTGAGTATGGCAGACTGGACTTTTTGCACCTTACATCATGCTTGCTATAGAGTTGAGACTTGCAGCAGTCGCTCTTATGCCCACAAGTTCTGGCTCACTAACTTGGTGTGCCATGTTCATGGGAGGTGCAGCTGAATATGGCGTCGAGAAGTTGGTGAAAGTTCGGAAAGGTGCAGGAAAGAGTCTTGCAACGTGTTCATCCTTGGAAGCTGCAGTATCGTAATGAAGCTCCGGGAAGGCTGCTGCAGTCGGCGTATGCAGCGCGTGTAGTGGAGTCGACGTTGTGGGTGTTTGTGGTGTGTATAATAATGGTGTCGCAGCTGCCGGGGTTGGATAGGACGTACTGCTACCGTACGAAGGAGTACTCAAAGATGGTGTTACAGTGGGGGTCGAGACTGGCATGCTGAATGCGTGGAGCGTGGAATTGTCCGATAGTGGAGTTGGAGTTGAATGACGGTGAGTCGGTGCCAACTCCTGCTTCACTGGATGCGAAGACGAAGACGTAGAAGCAGAGGATACAGCACGGGTACGACCTGCCTGTGTTTCGCGACGCCGTTTGGGACCGTCTTTAACCTTTGGGTGGGTGTGACACTGTAGTGCACCGTTAGTAAGCGAGCTGGTACAACTCTGCGGTCAAAACACCCGCGAATCAAATGCGAGAGTGAGGAACGAGCATGGGTAGACAGGAATGCAGGGTAAACACGAACCTTGTAAGCATGCCTGAACCATGTGGTTCCTTTCTTCTTACTGCTGACCAAGGCGATCCACTCGCCACAGCTTCCACAAAGACCTTCCCAGACATCGAGATTTCCTTCTGTGCGGCGTGTGTCTTGAGGTCCTTGGAACGCGGCGCCGGTTGCTGCGCTGACACCGTGTGTAAAGGACTTATCGTACCAAAACGCACTGTTTTTCAAGACAAGCCAACGCCCAGGCTTGCAGAGTCCGCACCAACCCTCGCGTTTGTTGCCATGTCCTCGAACCCACCTTGGAGTGTACAAATCGCCATTGAATCGAAGATCCTGCTCATGTGGCACAAGGTCCGGATCCGATGGATTCATGTCCGACTCAGGCGGATTGGATGGCTCTTCGTGAAGGGAAGAGTACAGGTCTGGTGGGTCCGAAAGGTCTGCAAAATGTGACGAACAGCCTCCATGCCTGTCGACATTGCTTTGCAGAAGACGGAAGAGACCTTGTGAGGGAAGGGGCCGAGGGACCTCCAGAGGAAACTGCTGGTCGCGGGTTGCATATAAGGGCAGTCCGTTCGATTGGAGCTGGTGGTTGTGCGAGAACAACACGTTTTGTGAAGGAATGCCGAAGCTGGCCATGGCACTAGGCGAGTACACTGGCATCGAGTGATGCGGATTTGGGCGTGAGCCGTAGGGAGCGTAGTGGTCAGGAACCTGGGGTATTGCACGCGAGTTGCTAGGTGTTGAAGTCGGTGCTTGTCCTGTCGACCATCGTTTGAACCTCGTGCTTTCGAGTGTGTACGGAGAAGATCGAACATGATTGTGGGGCGCCGGGGACATACGGGCTCGACCTCCAGTACGAGCGACAGTATCGTACTGGGATTTCCTTGGTGAAGCGATTGGAGACATTAGATGTCCACCAGTAGGTTCTACCGTATTCCACCCATCGCACTCATTCGTATATGAAATTGCCTCCGACGAGCTCATCTCTTCGTATGAAGACACATCAGGAAACATTCCACCACCTGTGCTGGACATGGAAAACGATGACTCGGACATGCGGCGAGGTCCCTGAGGATTGAAATGGGTGAGATTGTCAGTGTCCTGATGCCCAATGCCTTGGAACTGTCGCAAGTCGATAATGGGGGTGTTTTCGTCCTGACCAATTAAGTTGTGATTGAAATCCGTGGCATCTGCATCCAACGATGGAAATGGTTCGAGTTCCCCGCAGGCTTTCGCTCCCCAAGGACCTTTTCAAGTCAGCAAGTAATTCGAGCAACTTGGAAACGGAACATACTCGTGTCAATAACGTTCGGAAAGAACTCTGCTGACGTAGCTATATTGTTACTCAGAGTTACGTTGTTGTAAGCTGGGGCTCCAGAAGTATGCATGTCTGGCCTTTGATAGAACTGTACATGCTCGTCCCTAGATGGTACCATGGACCCTCGAGGTCCAGGATAGTATGAGTTGTGGGACTGTGATACAGCCCACGTGGAGTGTGGTGGCGAGGATCTTGACATGCTTTGCAATGATGGCGGTGGTTGATGCCGTTGGATTGGGTAGTTGCTGTGCGAATACATGTGTGTTGCCAATGTGGGTGAAGATTGACCCATGTTGCTTGACTTGCTCGATGATGGACGATATCTATACCTGGCATCAGTATGTGTGCGCAATCTAGACGTCAATCTGGATCAACGAAGAGAGCCCTACTGTGGAAGCGCATTGAATTCCATCTTTAGGTCCTCCTCGTCCTCACTACGCAACGGTCTCGGCGTATATATCTGAAGGAAGCGTTAGTGACGAATTTGGTCTACCACACCTCGGCGCAGAAGTTCGATCGGCAGTCTGCAAAACTAGCAGCGCCGCGTCACAGAGCACTTGCTTGGGAAGCAAGGGGGACGAGGCGTATGAGACTTACGTTCGTAACGAAAGAAGCTACTGGCGGTCAGAAAGAATGTGCCTAGGCGATAGTGCTGTACCACCACAGCTGAGTGGGTGTAATGATGTGACTAAAATACCGTAAGGCTAGACAAATGAGTGAACGGAAAACAGAACGTTCCCAAATGCAACCAGCGCGGATAGGAGCCCGCTCCAGACAAGAAAGAATGTAGATATAGGTAGGCTGGGGTTTCCAAAGAATGACAGAGCCGAGTGTAACGAGAGAGGGTGATGGTTAGTAGTAGTAGTATATGTCGAGAACACGGGATCGAGGGTTCCGAGAGCAACAACAAGGCCAAATAATCTTCACGAACTTGACGCAACAGAACCACTCGGACTTGGTTTGAAAGCAGTGTCGGGAGGCGCCTTGGCTGCAGAGAATCTGGAACGGCGACAGTAGAAGCGTTCACCCAAAGGAGTGTGTGGTGGGGACATGTGGTGAAGGGTGGGCCAGGCGCAGGGCTGCTGGGATGCTGGAAGGCGATTAGAGACGTCTGGGACAGCCGCACCAGCACATCTCCTCATCCTCCTGTCGGATTAGACGGACGCAGCCTTCGTTGGAGAGCAACAGGCGATCCCTGCGGCTGAATCATCGACACTGTCATGGTTGAGATGCTCCGAAGACAGTTAGAGCGGTTGCGGACAAGGAAGTTGCCAGTCAGCGGCAGCAAGATTATGAGGGACGGCAGCATCCTCTTTGGCCGAAGCTGAGTTTCAGCGCTCAATTGGGGAGACCAAGCATCGTTTAGGAACGGATGAAGTGGTGAGAGCAATCGGTGCTATACGTAGCGTTGATGTATCACCGATGCTGTTACCGAGGTTCTGCAACCGAGCGCAATACCCCGTAATGAGCATCAAATGTGGTAAGATGCTAGCTGCTATAGGGTCGCAGCGCGGTGAGATCAGAGCAAAAGTGGTGAGGAGAGCAGTTGCGAAACAACGCTGAAGTTACGTAAGCCCTCGGCAAACGCGCTGGACCGAGCAACGCGCCTGCCTCTGCCGACGCGACAAGCCCGAAACGCTCCTCAAACTTCAGGGGTCGCCAGCCCACCCCCCTCGCAACATCACCCGCACCATGGTCAGTATTTCTGAATCCAAGACAGCTGATTCGCCGGCAGTGGCGCGCGACCCTGTCGTATAACGGAGCAAAAACCGACGTTTCTGTTTCGCTCTTTCTACTGGCCCGCGTGGAACAATTATCGACTGACGCCACTGACAAAGTCAAGATCACTGCCCCCGAGACGACCTGCTTCGTCAAATTCTGCAAGCCTGAAAGGCTTTTGTGCTGTGTAGTACCGAGTCAAGCTGACAGCTGACAGGCTTGGAATGCCGCGCCTGGCCACTTGCCTGGATGCTTGATATGTATCGACTTCCAGATAGTGACGGCAGTTCTGTGTATCTGTCAGCTCCACTTGGAAGGTGGCCTGGAGTTGACATTGTTGACCCTTTTCGTCCTGCTGCTCACCATCCTACACAGGCTCAGCTCCGGTCTTTGTGCGACCATTGAGTGGAGTGCCCTCTTCGGGTAGATGTTGTCCGCTATCGATCTCTGCATACAGCAACATAGGTTGCAGCACATATGCCGTGTATCCAGTGATGTCGGCATCAAAAGCAGTCGTAAAAAGGGCATTGCAAACTTGCTGCCCAGCAAGACGCTGCCAAATGGGACAAGCCGCATGGCGCTGATATATTGGCACTGCGATCGATTAGTTCCCAGTTCCAAAGAACTGCTCCGGTACGAATGGCGGTTCGTGCGTTACATTCGCCCAGGGACGGATTTGTGGATTTAGAGAGACATCTGCCCCTTGCTTCGCTCATGCAAGCTGCGCCAGATCTGGCAATCTGGCTTGTTCACCCCACATCACAGCAGCGCGTGCCATCGTATGGCTGTTCCTGCCACCTCAGGTCCACGTGTTCTGTTGTACGAGAACGTCCTCTAGTCCAAGGCGCCTGCAGTAGGCTTCGATTTGGGTAAGGTCATCTTTCCTTACCGGTGTATTGTTTGCCAAAACTCCAGATGCATGCCCCGCTCGGCTTGTCGAAAGTAGATACGGTCGTCAAAGGTTGAGGCTCAAAGCTGTCTAGATTCGGCTGGATCTTGATCGCCGTCCAGGTAGAGCCAGTCGATGGCCCTGATCCAATATCATGCTGGCTGCAGATCCCCAATGACGCTGACTGCATGCTGGCGATCCTGCAAGAAAACACACAAGACTGTCTATGATCTGAGCAGTATCTGACTATGATCTGTATACGCGACATGCACAAGATACATGTCAGGCACAGCGTAAATGCCACATATCACACCAGGCGAGCGAAGGGCGAATCTTGGCCGGAGGAAGTTGACCGGTCCAGCAAGCCGATGCAAGGGATATGCTATGTATGCCGTAGCCAGCTGCTATCAGAGCGCGCTCTGGAATCTGCCTACTCTTGGCTCTAGAACTTGAGCCGGGTCACCACCACAGATAAGACAAGTCTCTCATTTCTGCATAGCCCGACGGCACCCGGAGGCTTGTGACATGCACGTGAAAACGCTCAGGCTCTAAGACGACCTAGAGTGGCGCGTCGATTATTCAAGTCGTCAACACCTTTCGAGTCTTACGCACGAACGGAGATCGCGTAACTCCACAATCGAACGTTGCAATCGCACGGGCGTTTGCGGCTACCTAGTATAACTGAGCTCCTGGTTTCGGTCAACAAAACATCGCTAGTCCCTCCATCAGACCTGACAGATTCTGCTATGAGCAAGCATCCCCTCGAACTGTAGGTCCCAATCTGCCAGCTATGCACCAGACTCACAAAGACACTGCAATTTCTCCACAATTACAGCAGCCCGAGTCAGTCCTACGCCACACCATGCTGCCTCTTGCTCAGGGTAATGCTAGTAATGACGTCGATCCTATTACCGGCCACCCATGTTCCAGGCCTATGGACTTGACAGGCACATCGCTGGCGGACCGGGACGCGCGGACATTGGCAACAATTAAGATAAACTTTGGCACCAAAGTCGCTAATCGCGAAATTGCAAGGCGCGGCAATGATCGTGACAGGCATATTGCGTGTAGGACAGGTCAAGCTCTGCCAAGCTGATCCGCTGCACGCGATGGGCGACGGGCGATCGTCAGGTGTATGTCATATGGCCAACTACCGGTGAACGATGTGGATAGCTTCGAACGTATGATTCAGAGCCCGCCAACTAATGCCGTTTGAGCGGGTTTGTCGGTGGTTTGACGGCCGCTTCTCTAACGTGCACCGAGCCATGTGTGCTTGAGTGTCAAGACTAGGTCCGAAGTCATCTCGTCGCAGGCCCATCTCGATGGCTGTCACATTCGATTGACACACTGCACCAGTCCCACAAAACAACAGCTGTTGACTTGCGTTTGACAGCAGCTGTTGCACATTCGGTTGTTGCAGCAAACACAGTGTCCTTTTCGCTAGTCTACGTCCTCCCAATCTTGATGTCACAGCCTCCGCTCACAGTATCGAAGGCCATCTTACTCCCGCCATCTCCCTTCTTAGCCTCCACATGGTTCCTTCCTGGCGTGTCATTCTGATTTAAAAGTTCCAGCTCATTGCCCTGCAGATGCAGTTCTCCACTCAGACTCGTTCCATCAATGTGGCCTTGCCACTCCTTAGGATACATCAACCCCACGCCACCAGAAACGCTTTTGTGCGTGCTAGTCAATCCCGTCATGGGTATGCCTCTCGCCTTGTACGGTGTACGTAAGGTCACGTTCATCTGTCCGGAATGTGTACTCGTATTCAAGATCGAGGCATAATCTCCGGACTTGAACGGGACGATGTCTGTAGTTATAGAGCCGGCCACGGAGTTGATCACAGTCTGCGATCCATGTATCAACGACCCATCCATCGAACCGACATTGGAGTTCAGATACACCTGGTAGTCTCGATTAGGGATATGCTTTCGATCGAAATCAATGCGCATGCTTCCAGAATGCGTGTTTGCTTTGAAAACTGCAGATGGCGAGCCACCAGAAATCGCTGCTTGCGGAGCAATGTCGACATTGACTGATCCAGTTTTTGTGTCGATGGCTAAGAGTTCCGACAGCGTGTACTTGCCACTTATGGAACCCGATGTTGTTGTGAGGTAAGTCTGCTGGGATTTCAGCATCGACGCATCGAGAGTTCCTGAGGTGAGCGAAATTGTTGTCGTATTCTTGACTGCGAAGTCAACACCGCTGTGGATCTGCATTCCTAGGTGCGTGGCTTCAACGTTCAGCGACTCCAGTGAAGCTCCAGATGCCATATACAGCACGATCGATATGCCCAAACACGCAGAGCCAGCTGGTACGCCTTCAAAATCTAGACGCGCGGAAGGATTGCCAATGGTAAGACTGTTGGGAGTCGAAACGTACTTGATGCTATCCACATCGATGGACGGCGATACAGCATACGACAATCTCGCTTGTACTGTCCCGGCGGCCTGGTCTGCTGGCGCTTTTGTGATGTGGACCCAACCTTGAATTCGCTTGTACGGTCCATCGAGTTGTCGCATGACCTCCTTGATACTCACATCGCTCGATGAGCCGAAGTCGTACTCCTCGGTCTTCACATTGTACTTCTTCCCGCATCGTGCTGGCCACCGAATGGGGAAGATCTGCTTCGTTTGTGCCGACGCGGACGGTGGTGCTGCACTCTGCGAAGGCCACGGCACCGCAACAATGTCTGGCGCAATCATTTCCTCGGACTCCTCTGGCCGTACGGGCTGCGTCGATGTCGGCAATGTTGATGCTTCGATCGCGGCCGCTTGAGCTGACGACTGCGGTGCAGTGACTACTGTAGCCTATGCTGGTCAGATCGATGTCGTCGAAATTACTGAGCAACTTGCCTGTCTATCTTTACGGGCCGATGTCGTGAATGCAGTGCCAGCCGCGATAATGAAAACCAGTAACATAAGCATTGCTATCCATCTTGTCCATCTGGTTCGCAACCTTTGTTTGAAGCTCTGCCTACTGTATGCATCTTCTTTGTATTCTTGCTCTTCACAACTCAACAAGGTCGCACCTTCATCGCCACTTGGTCTTCCGTAGTACAACCCTGGTGTTGTTGCTTCTAGATATGTAGGCGGAGCATCGCGGTCGTTGAGTGGTCCTTCAAGTAAGGGAGTTTGCGACTGTGTATGTGGGGCCGCATAACGCGGCGAAATAATAATCTGAGGTTGGCGCGACCGACTGTTTGCAGCTGCTGTATCAATGTACATTATCACTGTCTCGATACGTCAAGAAGGCTTCAAAGTTGTATGGAAGCTTGGTAGCTTGGTTGTTAGTAGATGGATCAGGCAGCGAGGCTCAACGTCTTCACTTTTCATCCTGAAGCTGAAGCAGAGAGTTGTAGCCGAGGCTGGTGGTGAGTGTTCTGTTACATGCTCGTTTCGGGATTGGAAACAGGGCTTGTTTTAAATATGTATCCGGCTTCTTGGCTACAAAGGAGCACACGCTATCTATACTGGACTTACGTGCAAAGGTTATCGAGATTGCGCATCCAATATCGGCTGAACCTGCTCGTTATGATTCCTCTTCAACACCCCGTAAGACCCCCTAAGCTACGGTCTGGGTGTGTGTTAGGCGTGAAGGCCGCACCCCGTCTGGAATGGCTTGTAAGCAATTCTCCATAACAAAGGTCCGACAAGCGTTGCTGCTGCAGCCAACGATATTAAACAGTCAACCAAAGCCTTTATGCTGCTCGAGGGTGAGCTTAAGAGTCTTGGCACACAAAGGCTGGATAAAAATGGTGGGGCCCCACTAGCCCCGGAGTCGGTCCGTGCAACGGCAGCGGCAGCCAATTCTATCAAAGCGGCACTTCCCTTTTGATCCCAACCGCTGCCCTCCATTCGATGCGCGATCATTGGCTTCAGACAGACAGCTACACCCTTTCTGTGCAGCTGGACTGAGAAGGGGCGGCTTACGCGGGGGCCGGAAAAATGAGGCGTCCAAGTGCAGCATTCTTTCGAGCTCGGAGCAGAGCAAAGCAAGCATGCCGTTGTTGCCCACCATAGCAGTCTTTTTATTCAAAACTTATGATACTATCGGTGTGGCCGAAGACAAGCAGAAGCTGTTCCTCGCATGCGTTTTAAAATTGCTGAACAGGCGCAGGAATACCTTTTTATCTCGATTCAAGGCGTTCATAAATCCTTCCACCGCGGTAAGTCCCACAACATGCAGCTAGCAGTGTGCAGGCGCTACGTTTGCCAATCGGCAGAGCCAACTAATCTCCCGTGTGCCACTTGCAGCGTTAGTAGGCTGTAGAATTTGAGGCTGATCAGCGTGACGGCTGATTGTCCTAAGGATAAAGATGCTGAAATTTCCGTCTGGATCTGGAGTCGTTCGCTGATGCGCCGAGCTCGTCGCCATGGCCGGCCCACCCTCTCCAAACTACGAGTATAGTGCTGTGCCCTTGCCAACAACAGCCGAAGAGCAAACCGAGGGCTATGCCAAATCGAAAACCGTACACGCTAGGACTACTTCTGTGACTCCCAGTTTGACCGAAAAAAGTGCTCCGGTGCCAGCGAAACGACCCGGATGGACCTCAACCTACCTGCAAAATGGGACTCTTATTGGCTTTGCGGTCGCCTTTCTCAGTCTTCTTTTGGCGGTTATAGCGCTTGCGATTGTAGACGCCAAGCAAGATGGAATAGCAAATGCAAAAAGTAGCGAGCATTACTTGTGGACTTACGGTCCCACGGCTGGTGTGTCGCACCCGTGTCTTGTATGGAAGGAATCTAATGAACCGCAGTACTCGTTATTGTAGCTTCGTTCTGGAACCAAGTTGAGTATCGTGCAAAACATGCGCAGCCATGGGTGGTTCTGCAACAAGATTCAACGCCCGCTTCCAAAACCCTGTTCATAGACTACATCACACCAGGCAAACCGGAAGCTTTATGGACTTCACTCCGCAAATCACATTGGCCCGTGGCTATAACGATAATCAATTCGTTTCTGATTACATTGCTTACCATTGCATCTACTGGTCTACTGGTGTTGCAGAGTACGCCAATTGTGCGCAACGATTGCCGCCTCAACGTCACCGATGATTTTGCCACATCTTTCGACACAGCCACGACTGGTAGCGCCCCAATTCTTGCGACTCTCGCAATCCTGAACGGTACAATACCGTTTCCTCCTGGTACTTCACGAAACGCAGCCTTCCAGCATTTGGCTCCACCCACATACTTGTCTGGTAGGATATTCCGTGACTATGTTGACAAGAGCCCGTGCTGATTGAAACTCTTCAGAATTTTCTGGCGTCGAAATAGAAGGGGTCACGGGCACGTTCTATGGCGGGCTTCAGTGTGAAGTTGCAACCACAAAAAGCGGCTACAGCGGCTGTTCTGATTGGCAGTGCCATTCATTCAACACCTCAGTCGACATTACGGCCCCAACATGTGAAATTCGAGGTTTCAACATCACACAAGGCTGCGGCGCGACGTACAATGCGACCTCATGCTCTCTGAAGCAAATTTGGGGCGTGGGCTGCGATAGTCATGCCGATGGGCATGACAACAACCGTCTGGTGCTCATGTATGGCAAGCTCCTGCAAGACTTGGGCAAAGCTACCAAGAACGCAACATATCCCACTGAACTTGATACTAAAGAAACGACTACCATCGTCTGCGAAGCGAAGTACAACATTACCGACACCCATGTCGTAGTGGATCGTGATGGGAATCTCAAGAACAATCTGCAGATAGCCAACACCACCATCCGTGCCCAGCAGTTTCCAGCTTACGACCTTGTTGATGGGCTGCTTACTGCGTGCGATGCTGCAGGAGCTGTACTCGACAGCGCTTATGCTTATTCGAGGTGGTCTTCTAACCCGTGGAGCTCGATTCGTACACTGTTCGAGAATTGGGTTAACGCCTCATACCCGTCGAGCGACCTCAGGGACCCCGACGTGCTGCAGTCACACGCAAACGAGATGTTCTCGATGGTAACTGCTCAGATGGTCAAGCAGAACTTGATGCGACCATCCACAGACACGACTATTGGAACTTGCCGCGCCATTGAAGATCGATTGAGGATTAGAGGCCTTTCTCTCTACCTTATGGGTGCAGTGCTGGTTCTATTGATGCTGTCTACTGTAGGCCTCCTCTACATAGCGCCACGGACCTACTCTAGTCGTGACCCAAGCTCCATAGGCGGTTTGGCGCTTGTCCTTTCTCAAAGCCCTGCGCTGCTCTCGCGGCTCTCCAGCTCAGGCAGTACTAACCTCAAGACGATGAAAAGCCAAATGGTCAATGTGGAATGCCAGGCACTGCTCACTCCAAAGGATCAGGAGTGGCAGTTCGCGATCGATCTGAGCTCCACCAACACATCTGTAGAGCATCGTACGACCCAAGACAGCGCGCCCCGTTCTGAACCTACCTATTGGCGGCCTATATCACTTCGACCAGTCTTCAAGTCATTGGTCATTTTCGCACTTCTTGTCCTTGTTATTCTGTTAGAGGTCTTATATTCGATCTCTCAGAAGAACGATGGTTTGACAGAAGTCGATCCACGAAACAACCAGCGCTTTGCTTGGGTTTATGTTCCGGCAATTGTCATGATAATCGCGCAAACTCTTGTGGACATGATCACGTTTTCTTCCCTTCTGATTTTCCCCTACTTTCACCTTCGCTCGGGAAAATCGAATACGCGCACCGACATCCTTCAGAACTATGCTGCCGAGACGGCCATCAAGAGTCTGTGGAAATCCGTTGTCGCCAGACACATCGTCATCGCGTGTATGGCGCTCGCCACGCTTTTAACCCCGCTGCTTACGATTGCTGTAAGCGGTCTTTTCACTGCCCAGGCAACTAGTACACACATACCCATCACTTTGTCAGTCCAAACCCAACTGAATTCTTCGTTTCTCGCGAGAGATATCTCCACGGTAGGGGACAGTAGATACGCAATCTCAGCCAACAACATTGGACTACTCTTGTCGCAGAATTTTACTTTCCCACTGTGGACGTACGATGAGCTGGCATTTCCGGAAGCAATCCTCGAGATACCTCCCACTGTTAATATCAGTACGCTCACTGGGGGCAACATAACAGTAACACTTCCTGGTATACGCTCCGACCTCAACTGCAGTGTAGCTGCTGTTGTCCCAACAAATTTTACAGACACTCTTGGCTACCAACAGAAAGCGAACGTTACGGCATGGGAACTCTTAGGCGTATATAACAGCTCGTATGCTGGTGTGTCTTGGCCTAGCCCAGGTGGAAATCCCTTCGGATTCTTTTCTTTATGTGGCGATCAGGAGTTCCGCGAGAAAGGTCACACGTACTGCGGCGCACTGGGCACGTCGGAAGTCCACTGGAATGCATTTACTTGTTCCAGTATCCTGAACCAGCTCGATGTGGAGCTGACCATGGACGCCTCGACACTCAAAATCATTGCAGCTGCACCGGACGAAAAGACAGTGCGTTTCTTTTCCGACGAAACGATCGCTCCGGGCGATTTGGACAGTTTTCCTTCCAGCATAATCCCCGCTATCTTTGGATCGTCCAACTTTGGGCAAGCCGTAGCGGGCTTTTACGACCCCGCGTTCCAAGCTGTCGTCTATGGATTAGGTACACACGACAGTCTCGACAATTTCCCGATGGAAGAGTACATGAGCAACGAGGGCTTTGAAAAAGTTGTGACCCAACTACAGCATATCCATCGAACCATGACTGCGCAATCTGTCAATCTCATTCGCATACCGCTAAACACGTCTTCTCCGTTCGCCCCGCCAGCTAGTGTGAACGCAACGCTGATAAACCCGAATATATATCGCCTGCACCAGAGCGCCATATCGACACGCATACTTGACGGCTTGCTCATCGCAATTGCTTTATGCATCGCGCTCTCCTTTCTCTTGATGGATACGCGCAAAGTGCTACCCAAGAACCCAGCATCGATTGCCGCCGGTGCCAGTCTGATTGCAGGAGATGCACGGATGCTTCACAAAGATGCCCTGCCTGAAGGTGCGCAGTGGTATAGTGATGCTGAGTTGAAAGCGAAAAAAGTTTGGGATGGTCTCTTCTTCAGGCTTGGATGGTGGGACGACGAAGGTCCTAGCGAGCAGGGTGGTCAAGGTAAAACGTTCAAGATCGATACCATATAGCTCATTGAGGAGCTGGAGCGAATGTCACGAGCAAGCATGTATTTCACAAGAAGAACAAAACATAATCCATACCAAGCCCATATGGGCCAGCCTCTATTTTGCAAACCAGTCCCGTACAAGCTAGGTTGATCTTAAATATCAATTGCGCCTGCTCTACGATGAAGCTCGTTTTGTTTCTTGGCAGATCAGATTTGCACGATGCGCTTACTCAATCTTTCGCGCGCTACAATTACAATACAATACAATTCAAGTTCAGCTTTATCGGCCTAAACAATAGAGTCTAGTAAACACTACATGTCTGCGCAAAGAGATTTAGTGGATTTATTGTGGGAGTTGCAGCCAACCTAGGGATATGAAGTGTTGTCCAATAAAGTTCACACCCAGCTTCCGTGAGGCGCTCCGCTGAAGCTGGAACCCTGTGATCAAGAGAAAGCAACGTATACAATGGCCAAGTTGTTATTTAACAGAGTTTACACCTATCAGTACTAGAGCGCTCCAACGAAGCTAGGTGACTAGGAGCCACACCTAACCCTCTCAGCGACGCGAAAGTTTGAGTATTCACAAAAGGGCCTATCAGGGTGGCTTGAGACTCGGTACTCAGCTTCTAGCTTACTATGAGCCTACGGCTCAACCATCAATATTACAATCTGATCTAACCATACTACTATAGTCAGTCCAACTTTTATGTGATGTTCAGCGCGTCTTGCTTACAGGTTACAGCTTTTATCGGGATTATCCTGCGCTGCGGTACCGTGTCTGTGCACTCAATGCGCGGATTCAGTCAATGCGCCGAACCACCAAAACACCCCTATCCTCACACCTCCACAACAACACAACGCGATGGGATTACAAGAAGCCCTGTTAGAGTGTAATACTTTTGCATCTGAAGATGAGATCCCGTGGTCTAAAATAGCAGAAAAGCATGGTGTTGTGCGGTCAACGTTAACGCGCACGTGGAGGGGTGAGACGCGTTCGCGACAAGAGGAAGGTATTGCACGCCGCAACCTACAACCACAACAGGAGGAAGAGCTTGTAAAGTATATAGAAGAGCTTACTGCTCGTCATATACCTCCTACAAGAGAGATGATACAAAATTTTGCATCATCTGTGGCCAAGGAACGTGTGAGCGAGAGCTGGGTTACTCGGTTTATCAACAACTACTCTATCCATCTCATCTCTCAATACTCAACGGGTATGGACGCTAATCGTCACAACGCTGATTCATATCAAAAGTATGAGCTCTACTTCAATCTACTACAACGCAAGATCACTGAATATGAGGTTGACAGCTGCCACACATACAATATGGATGAGAAGGGCTTTATGATTGGGATCACTACTAGAACCAAGCACGTGTTTAGTAGGCGGATGTGGGAGAAGGGGGAGGTCAAGGCATCACTTCAAGATGGTAATCGTGCCTGGGTTACGCTGCTAGCCTGTGTGTGTGGTGATGGGACAGCACTGCCGCCAGGCCTCCTCTACGAGTCTGCCAACAGTACCCTGCAATCGAGCTGGGTGGAGGAGATAGAGCCAGGGGTACACGATGTACTTGTTTCCTCCTCACCTACTGGCTGGACCAACAATGATATAGGCCTTGCCTGGCTTCAACAGGTGTTTGATTGCTTCACTAAGACTAAGGCGCAGAGGAAGTGGCGTCTCCTAATCCTTAATAGCCATGGATCCCATATAACAATAGACTTTATCAAATACTGTGATTATAATAAGATACTCCTGGCTATCCTTCCTCCTTACTCAACCTACACGCTGCAGCCGTTGGACGTAGTATTGTTCAAGCCTCTCTTAACTGCGTATTTAAAGGAGCTCACAACACACCTCTACAATAGCCAGGAACTATTAGTAATTAAGAAGAGCAATTTCTTCTACCTATTCTAGAAGGCCTAGATAAGCACGTTTACTTAGGGGTTAATACTCAAGTCTTTTAAGGCAATAGGTATAGCGCCCCTCTAACCTACACTAAACACTAACTTTTTAATTTTTAGGTCCCCTTTCTAGAGGCCCTAAAAATCCTAGCAAATTAACTAGGCCTACTGTAGCAACTCTAAAGACACGTCTAACCCCCCTTGTGCCCTTTGCGCAACGCACAAAGAGGCGCGTAGCAAAGATAACAGAGTTTTCTGCTCCCCCTAGCTCTCTAACCTCTTAGTACACAGAGTCCTTAGACTCTAAGTCTTCTTAACACCTTAATAACTGCGCCTTAGAACAGCTCTAGAGGGTCCTAAATTATTAGGCCTCTTTTCTAAGCAGCTTAAACCCTAGTAAGAGTGCTCTTAAACCCTAAGTCTCTAATACTGTCTAACACTATATTACTAAGACTTACAAGATTACCTAGCTATAAAACACTATTACTACTGCTTTTGCAGTAGCTGTAGATTATTACGTAGAAGGCTATTCTAACCCTTAAGAAGCTAAGATTGCTGCAAAACTGCAGTAGAGAGTTATTAGGGCTCTAACCTCTTTCTCCTAAAGCAATTCTCCCCCTAGCTCTTGCTAGAGCAGCAATACTAATTAAAGCAACTCTAAGAGCTAAGAATTAAGATACTGCTCTTAGGCAGACGTAGCTAGAAACCTTTAAAACACAGTGCTAAGCAGAGGCAGTAGTAGGCTTCTAAACCTTGCTAAGTCTTAGCTTAACCTGCTCCTTAAGCTAAAAGAAGATATTTAAATTTTTGTTACAATCTCTAACTTATTAGTATAATTATAACAACCTTTTTTTTTTGTAATAAAACAAGCAGTATATAAGAGTGTAGAAGGAATTACTCTTTAAGATATCTTTATTACATTGCTAATTAATACAGGCTAGGTAATTATGCTAGTAAATAAAACAATTAAAGATTAACTTTTAACTTAAAGAAATTAAAAGCTTATAGTAAAAGCTTTAGGCAGAAAAGTAATTAAGATTCTAGAACACTAGATTAACTACACTGTGCAAGGAGTACCTAGCTCTTTTTAGACCTTAGACAGTACTAAACTACTTACTACTACTTAGCTAGTAAAAAAAAAGGTCTGCTTATAAACAAGTAAGCAGCTAGTTAGCTATAAGCTCTTATACTATAAAGCTAACTAAAATAGACTTACTATATAAATTATATTATATAAAAAGCTAGTCTGCTTATTTTAGCTTTTTAGTACTAGCTAATTCTTAAAAGAAATTTATAAACACTTTACTATCTAGAGATATAACTTAGGCTGCTAGCAGTACTATAATGTTGCCTGCTGTATGCAAGTTGCCTACTATACACACTGTAGAGACTATACAGATAGACACTAAGAGCCTTATAGTATAGACTATTACTATAAAGCTAAGTGTACTAACTACTATAGCTTATACCTAGCTAGTTACTTTAACTGCCTAGCTACTCTTTGCTAGGTGCATAGACACATAATTAAGCCTACTAAAGCTAAACTAAATACTATCTACTGCGTAAGCAGAGCAATATATTAGTATTTTTATAAGACAGTAGAGGCAACCTTTTACTAAACAATGCAGTAGTATAAGAGTACTCCTTTAGAGGCTGCCTAAAAGATTCTAGCTCTTTACTCTCTTCTTTAAAGGTAAGCACCTAAAGAAGATAGTAAGGCAGCTATAATAGAAACAAGCAGTACTTTTTAAGTATCTTTACCTACTAATAACAGAAAAAAGAGACTAAAATAAGCTGCTGTAAGCTGTGTAAACCTAAATATAAGAGATATATCTGCTAATAGTTTACACTTACAACTAACTATTTATACTAACTCTTTAACTTTAGAGAGAAAAGATACTAGTATAAGTAATAAACTACTATTTATTAGGCTGGCAAATGGGTGCGGGGTACCCAGCAGTGGGTAGGGGTAGGGTCGGGGTCGCACGGACCTAGGGGTAGTGGTAGAGTAGGGGTCGCACGGGC
>JAFISE010000173.1:0-63812 GCA_022560025.1 Stagonosporopsis chrysanthemi | reverse complement strand
CAGCAGACAGCAGACGGCGGGCAGCAGACGGCGGGCAGCAGACAGCAGACAGCAGACAGCAGACAGCAGACAGCAGACAGCAGACAGCAGACAGCAGACGGCAGACGGCAGACGGCAGGCGGCAGCTCCAGTGGCGGGGGGCAGGGCGGGCGATATGCGTGCAGTGCAGCAGTACAGTGCAGTGTCCCTCCGCGAAGCTGGTGCGGCGCGCAGGCCCAGCTTCTCCAGGCCGGCCACTGCGGCACTGCGGCTTAGAGCGCACCGCCCACCGCCCACGCCGACCGCCCACACCCATGCGGCAACGCCCGAGCGCCCATGTCCATTGAACCAATACTCTAGCCCTACCCACGAACTGCTTCCGTACCCAACACCGAGCACGTCGCCCTGCCCTCTTCACCCACACTCCTTTCCTGCTCGCTGCCCGCTGCCCACTGCCCACTGCCCACTGCCCACTGCCCACTGCCCACTGCCCACTGCCCACTGCCCACGCACACGCAGCCTTGCGCCTGCCCTCATCTCCGACTCACCACCGGCACTATCAGACACCACACCACACCAACCACACCACGCAACCTCGGCCTGTCTCCAGGAGGATCTGCGCGCCGAACCAAACAATCAATAACAATAGTCGGCCTCTAGCAACGACAGTTCCCACCTCGGCGAACCACAGTACAGCAGTACCTCCATAATCACTCTCCGTCCTGATCGACAAACCCACGCACGTGCTCGCCTCCCAAACCACGCCCAGACAGTTTCGCCCGCCGCCGCCGCCGCCGCCACACGCCCGCCCCAAACACCGCGAAACCCCCCCCCCCCCCCCCCCCCCCCCCCCCCCCCCCCCCGCTCCCCCCCCCCCCCCCCCCCCCCCCCCCCCCCCCCCCCCACCCCCCCCAAACCCCCCCCCCCCCCCCCCCCCCCAGCTCGGCCGACTGCCAGGAACGAATTAGAGCTGGGCAATCGCCGAGCCCTGACTCGACCTCACTCGACCCACCACCACCCCAACTCAACCTGCCCCCCCCTCAACTTGACGTGACCCCAAATGTCCGTCTCCATCCCGCCGGCGCGCGCCTCCGCCCTGCCCGCAGCCCTGCGCAACAGCATCTACAGCGCGCTCCTCAGCAGCGGCGGCATCCGCGCCATCGAAGCCACCCTGACCCAGCTGCTGCAGTCGACGGGCTTCCAGGCCAACCTGCGCGCCTACATCACCGACCTGTTTCGCACGGGCCAGGCCACCACCGCGGGAGAAGCCTATGGCATGGCCATGGAGAGGGTGAGGGCGTGCATGGCTGGGAGTGGGAGCGGGAGTGGGAGTGGGAGTGGCATTGGGATTGGGAGTGTGAATGCAGGGGAAGGGGAGGACGGCGAGGGGGAAGGGGAGAGAGACGACCAAGGGGGCGTGGTGTTGAGGCTTGACGACCAGGTCGTCAAGGAGGGGAGTCGCGTTGTGAGGAGGGAGTTGGAGAGGGTCGTTGTTATCGAGGCCGAGTGAGGCGAGACACGAGACATGAGAGACGAGACACGAGAGAAGAGAACAACAGAGGAGAAGAGCAGAGACAATAAGAACTCGACGACGTCAATGATACCATAGAACACTTGACCAAATAATCACAACAAGACAACACTTCACCAGACATCACAGCAAGACAACACTTCACCAGACATCACAGCAAGACAACACTTCACCAGACATCACAGCAAGACAACACTTCACCAGACATCACAATCAACAAACACTCAACATCAAAACTAAACGTCATTCATTCAAGCATGCTCATAGCACCGCAGTACTCGTAGGCGCCAATCACCCGCACCCATCCATCTTCCCATATCCATATGAGACACGATCATCACGCTTCATTCATCCACCCACCCGTCAACCACCCCCTAGTTGTACAGGTCCTCGTCTTCGCCCGCATTGCCAAACGAGTTCTGCTCATTCGACGCCTGCTCGCCGTCCGGGAACCGGAAGAAGCTCGACCCGCCAGAGTTCTTCATCGACTGCGCAAACGCCTCGTACCGGCGAATCTCCACGTCCGTCACCGACCGACGAGCAGACCGCATCGCCTCCTCAAAGTGCGCCTTGGTGAGCTCCGGAACCGCGTCCTCGGCGTCGTCCAGCATCTCAATGTCCTCGCCCGCCGCCTCGGCAGCCTTGCGACGCTCAATGTCGAGAGCAATCGACTGCTTGATGGCGAGCTTGACAGCACGCTGCGTCACGAACCCAAGATCGGCACCTGAGAAGCCGTGTGTGTTGGATGCAATGAAGTCAATGTCGATATCCGCAGCCACAGGCGTCTTGCGGAGCTGTGCCTTGAGAATGCTGACACGGGAAGCCTGGTCAGGCAGAGGGACGTACACGAGCGTGTCCAGACGTCCGGGACGGCACAGCGCGTTGTCGAGCTGCTCCGGTCGGTTGGTGGCGCCGATGACGAAGACGTTCTTCTTCGATGTCATGCCGTCCATCTCGGTAAGCAGCTGGTTGACGACACGGTCAGAAGCACCGCCAGCATCGCCCTGAGAACCGCCACGAGACTTGGCGATCGAGTCGAGCTCGTCGAGGAATACGACGCAGGGTGCGGCGGCGCGCGCCTTGTCGAAAATGTCACGGATGTTGCTCTCAGACTCACCGAACCACATGGAGAGCAGTTCGGGGCCCTTGACCGAGATGAAGTTGGCAGCGCACTCGTTGGCAACAGCCTTGGCGAGCAGCGTCTTACCAGTACCGGGAGGACCGTAGAACAGCACACCACGCGAAGGCGACATGCCGAACTTGAGGAACTTCTCGGGGTGGTCCACGGGGTACTGCACCGACTCGATGAGCTCGCGCTTGACTTCCTCGAGACCACCAATGTCCTCCCATCGGACGTTGGGAACCTCGACAACGGCAACCTCGCGAAGAGCGGAGGGGTTGGAGATGCCGAGAGCGAAGCGGAAGTTCTCCATGGTGACACCGAGAGAATCGAGCACCTCGGCGTCAATTGTGTCCTCGTCCAAATCAATCAGATCCATCTTCTCACGAATCTGCTGCATGGCAGCCTCCGAGCAGAGGGAAGCCAAATCAGAACCGACGTAACCGTGAGTCTCGGCGGCAATGACCTGAAGGTCGACGTCGTCGCCGAGCTTCATGTTCTTGGTGTGGATCTGCATGATCTCGAGACGGCCGGTCGGGTCGGGAATACCAATGTCGACCTCACGGTCGAAGCGGCCGAAACGACGGAGGGCGGGGTCGATCGAGTTGGGGCGGTTAGTTGCGGCCATGACGACCACGTTGGAGCGCGCCTTCATGCCGTCCATGAGTGTGAGCAGCTGCGAGACGACACGGCGCTCGACTTCACCGTTGGTCTTGTCACGCTTGGGTGCGATCGAGTCGATCTCGTCGATGAAGATGATGGCGGGGGAGTTCTTCTCAGCCTCCTCGAAAGCCTTACGCAGGTTCGACTCGGACTCACCGGCCATCTTCGACATGATCTCGGGGCCGTTGATCAGGAAGAAGAAGGCGCCGGTCTCGTTGGCCACGGCACGAGCCATCAGCGTCTTACCGGTACCCGGAGGACCGTACATGAGGATACCGCGAGGCGGCTTGATACCGATCGACTTGAACAGCTGGGGATGTCTCAGCGGCAGCTCGACGAGCTCGCGGATCTGTGCCATCTGCTTGCGGCAGCCACCAATGTCGTCGTACCCGACCTCGTTGAGGTTGCCCTCCTCATCCTCGCGCTGAATCGGCTCGCCTTCGCAGTGGATGACGGTATCTTGTGCGACGATACCGAACTCTGGGGGGTCGACCTCGACAACCTTGAACTCTACTTGTCGCATACCACCGCGCGCGGTGAATGTGTCGCCCTGTCGTACAGGTCGGTAGGCCTCGCGGAAGTATGGGGCAAGGAAAACGTCGAATAATGAGCCGGTGATGCCCTCGACTGTGTCTGCGATAGGAAGCACTGCGATGCGCTTGGCCTGTGAGAGTGGTTAGTGTTGGATCTCTGCGATAGTTGCGGAAATGACACGTACGTATTTGATGTCGGGGCATGGGTGGATGGTGATCACATCACCGTGCTTGACTCGCAGGTTGTGGCGAACAACACGGTTTATCCGCGCTGAGCCGTCGTCGAGGTCGTCATCTGCCAGTACGATCAAGACTGTGTCCTTGCGCTTTTTGCCCTTGACGAGCACGGTGTCACCGCGGAAAAGCTGGAGCGTCTCCATGGTGTTGTTGGAGAGGGCGATAATCGAGTTGTCATCGTTGACGGCATCAGTGACGCTGGACAAGTCAGTGGCTTGCTTTTCGTGCACTTGCTGGAGGTGCTTACATGAGGGAGTTGGGCTTCTTCTTCTTCTTGAGAATGGCTGTTGCGATCTCGTCGTCCTGTGGCGGGTTAGCGGCTGTAACCTCAGCATCATGTCGAGCTGCACGTACGCCCTTGGGCTCAGCGCCTGAAGGGTCCCTGCGATCTGATTAGCACCTCGTTTTCACTGACATGCTGTTGTGGCAAGCAAACTTACTTGGAGAGGTCCGGCTTCTGCGCGGTGTGGTCTGGCTCGGCGGACATTGTGGTGCTTTATCTAATTATGTGCTGCGGTGGACTATGTGTACTGTATGGAGAGTGCTGCCAGGAACTGCAGCGTGAGAGAGTTGGTGGGTGGTGGCGGGTGATGGGGATGATGAGTGGAGTGCAGGCGGGCGTGGTAGTTTAAGTAGAAGCTCCGGGCGTCGGTGACGGTGAATAGCTCCAGTCCAGGTTGCCTCAAGGTGTGGGTCCGGCCAAGCACCTCTTAGCGCGCCTTCCCGCAACACCAAATGGAAACCTTTGGAAACCCGCGGTAGACCTTCACTAATCCAGTCAACACATCATCGAAAGCCAGCCGAACGGCCCAAAGCCAACACCGTGTCCCTTCCAATGCTGCCGTCCGCCCAACCGGACAAAGCAAACTCGTCGAAAAATGCTTCTTTGTGTCACGATTTGAGGTTTCTGTGTGAAACAGGCGCTGTCGACGCGTTTGCTTCGGTGCCTGGCCGCTCGCCTCACCGCGCCACTCACTGCTCAGAACGGCCTAGTGCCGTCAAGTACTATCGGTTGCGGCTGTATGCATTCATGGTACAGCATGATGCGGTTTGTGTGGATGTTTAGATGTTATGGTACGGTGCTCTAGGGGTGAGAGCACATAATTCGAGTGTCCACATGTTGGTCAGATGCAAGAAGCTGAACCGTGGGAGTGTATCAAATTTGGGGGTTCAGGACGTTGTTCGGTGATCAACACCTTTTGTTGCCCACTGGCTGCCAATGGCTGAATTGCAAGCATTTAAATATATCATGGCCTTGACAACGTAGAAGCATACAAGTCATTGTTGTCTGGGCACAATCATTGCTCTGTCCGGTGTTCATCGAGTCCGTGGACATGCAATTCGCTGTATGTGCCTATGAATAAGAATAACCGCCAGATGTTACTGGATTCCAAACGCCAAGTGCCCCAATGCAATTCTTACTTCCGTCCGCGCCTAGCGACATCCTCCAAGAAGCCGAGCAAGAACGTTTTATCGACGGGGCTCTTTGGTCCGCTGCTGACGGCCTCGCCCAACCGCGCACTGCCAGTCATGTCCTGAATCTGGCCTCCCTGCGAACCATGAAGCTCAGATACTGGCTCGCCGATGCTTGAAATTCTACTCCTCGAGAGATCGGCGGGTGTGCCTGTGCGGCTCCCCTGCTGCAGCGGACTCACTGGGCTGACAATGCCGGACATGACAGTCTTGGGTGTCGGCGAATTTGGGGTTCTGGTGAACGAAAGGGGACTGTGAGACTGCTGGAGTGGAGCGCGGTGCGCAGGCTGAGGGGATGCCTTGTTGAAGAGGCCGAGTAGGGCGTTACGCTGCTCTGAGGGCATGGACTCGCGACGGTCGAACCCAGCGGGTTGCGCCGGGAGGGTGGCTGGTGAGGCGGTTGATGGCGCTCGTGGAGCTGAGACCGCCTGCGGAGGCGGCTGTGGCGATGGACTCTTGAACAAGTTCAACAAATCCTGGGCCTGCGCGGGTGGCGGTCGGCCGGAAGTAGGTTGCGTCGCAGGTGCTGGCTGAGCAGTTGCAACCTGAGGTGAGGCTCCCTTGAACATTGCGAGCAAGCTGTCCGACTGCGCTGGTCGTGCCGCTGCCGGTTGGGGTGACGGGCCTTTGAACATGTCCAGCAGGTTCTGTGCTTGAGCTGTGGGCGCAGGAGCGACGTCAGGACGGGCGGCCGCAGGCTGGGGTGATGTGACTTTGAACATATCCAGTAGATTCTGCGCCTGCGCGGTCGAGCCGGGGGCGGGAGCACCTTGCTGGGGCCGCTTCAGGATCTGCGGCTGGAACACCGGCGCAGGTGCTGTGCGTACATCTCCGTGCATTTGTTGAGCGTGCTTGGAGGCAGCAATAACAGTGACCTCTGAAGTTGCGTGGCTCGCAGGAGATGGGCCGCGAGAGTTGCCATTGACAGACAACTGTCTGCGTCTCTTCACCGTATCAAAGTCCGGAGCATTGACTGGCCCGCTGACAGTCGCTGAGGTGAGGCTCGGCTTGTGTTGGTTTGTGAAGAGATCAAGCAGGCTTTGGTTGGGCGGCTTGGCTGCATTCGCTGCTGGTTGAGCCTGCATGAAGCCGGGTGTCAAAGGTTGTGCCGACAGCTCAGCTGGCTCAACAGGCGCAGGAGACTTTGCTGGCGGGGTTGCACTGAACAGGGTGAGGAGAGAGTCCTGGTGAACAGTCCTTGGCTTTGGCTGTGGTTGGCTAAGCGGTGGTGACTGGTAACTGGGAGGGCTGGTCATTTGTGGAGGCGACACAAGCTCGTGAGGAGGATGTTGCAGATGCGGCTGCGGCATTCTGGGCGTGCTATACTGCGGCTGCTGGATTGAGGCGTGAGGCTGCGGCGGCGTTGGCTTCTGATCGCTGATCTTGAAGGAGTTGAGCAGCCCCAGAGCGTGTGCAGTGAGCTTTGGTGTTGGCAGACCAGACGCGGCAGGGACTTCTGGTCCTCTCCCTGGCGCACCAGTGAATTGGCCGGGCTGCAGTGGTTGCTGACCATATCCTGGCTGCTGGAAGTGCTGGTTCGGCGGTGGAGGAGGTGGCATAAAATGGTGTGGGAGGTGCAGTGGCATGTCCTGCGGGTGCTGGTGCCCCAGAGACTGCAGATTCGCGTGTGATGGAAAGGGGAATGAAGGCGGGGGGCCCATCTGCGGTGGCATTGGGTGGTGCTGCCCATGCGGAAGCTGTGGAGGATGCAGTGGGGTATGTATCATCTGTTCAAACGGCGTCTGTGGCAAGGAGTTTGATGGGCCGCCACGACCGCTGCCCCCTTGCAGCATGGCTAAGAAAGGATTCGTCTGGGACTGACCACCTGGTGCTTCCACAGGTGGAGCTGGTGCTGAAAAGCCTCTGCCTACGCTCAGCAGCTTCTTGAGCTCTGCTGCCGGGTCCACGGACTGCTGAGACTGCGCAGCTAGCTCTTGAGGTTGGCTCTGTCCTAATCGTGCGACCAGGTTTGCGAAGCTGTCATCGAGAGGCTGCATGGGACCTTGGAGTTCTGGCTCATTGTACACGTCAGCTGGGAGGTCCTCGTCGTCTGTAATCGCAGGCGGTGGTGCCACGTGCTGCCCTGATCGAGCTCTTTGCTTGTCGAGCTTGTGTTGGAGCTTGATCCACGACCTCAGCGGTCCAAGAAAAGGCGCGACCATGTAGAAGCTGCTCTCTTTGATCAGATCCTGCCCGGTGCCCTGCGGCTGTGCCTGGTTTTTCCGCCTCACGGTGGGCAAGTCGGTCAGCTTGTACCAGTCAATCTTGGAGATTTCCTTCCTTGTGCGCGGCTCGAAGTAGGTATCCATGGGCACGCCTCGAAAGACGTACAACATCATGCTCTGCTCGCGCATCGTGACGGTGATGCTCTTCATCTGCTCCTTGGACAGCACCAGGCCAGCCTCGTTCAAGTCGTAGCCAGTCTCTTCCCATACCTCTCTGACGGCGCAATCGAGGTCGTCCTCTTCCTTGTTGATCTTGCCTCGAGGGAAGCTCCACTTGGCGCCCTTCTTCCAGCCCTTGACCAGCACGGCATGGGTCATGTCCTGGTTCAGCATGATGGCGCCGCGGACGGGCACGCGCGTCTTGTAGGCGAGGAACTGGTCGTAAGCCTGCTGGTGCAGCTCCGCCGAGTAGGCCGAGAACAGCGGGCAGTGCTGGAACATGAGCTGCGAAAACTTGCGCAGGTGCATCGACGGCAGGCCGTGGGGGTCCAGCGGGCGGATGAAGTCTTCGTAGAACCATTGGGCTTCCTCGATCTGGAAGCATATGCGCTCGACGGAGAGCAGTTCTTCTTGCGGCAGGTTGACGATGAAGCGAACGCACAGGTCGTCCAGCCAGTCAACGAGCGTCATCTTGGTGGTTGCGGTGGTCATGTTGGCCGGTGTCGCGCAGCATGCTCTGGGCACCTGGCAGTTGCGCGGCGGGGATGGCGGCGGGCAGCGGGCAGCGGGCGCGTCTCAAGCTGAGCGAGCTTGCAGATCTGCGAGGTGAGTACGGTATGCAGCTTGCCGTGCACTGCCTCGCGGAAAGAATGTGGAAGAATGTCGAGTGCGCGAGCGGGGGGTTCTAGACGGGTGTCGGTTGTTCTGCCATGACCATGCCACCAACGACGCAGACGCAGCGCAGCTTCGAAGCTTGACGGGCAGTGGCGGTGCAACACCACCTCAACGCCACAGCAGCGACGCTGATCGCTGCCGAGCGCGAAGAATGGGTCTAGAAACACCATCACGTCACAGCCCGTCGCGTGGTGATGGAATCAGGGCAGGCCGATCTAGCAGCACCCCGTCGCAGCCCTTGTGCTTAAGAGCCACTCGTCCTGCCCTCGCCCTGTCTGCTGCATCTCCACCCGGCCGCCAGCTCAGCATTTTTTGTTGTCTGCAATCGCTCCTGCCGCTGTTCATAGGCAGACAGCGACGCGCCCGTTTCAGATTTTCCCCAGAGGGCAGCCGCCGGCCAACCAGCTTGCGCCCGCTCTTTGTGAGACAGCCGCCGCGCATCGCATTGTCGCCGCATTGCCAAAGAAACGCTGCACATATAAGGTCTTTCTGCAGGTCTCCTCTACGACTCAGACTCCATCCATAGCCAAGAACCCCTTTCCTCACACGTCTGCCCACTCTCCGCACTACCCCCAACCACACCACCACCATGGCGCAGCTTGTTGCAAAGTATGCGGCGAAGAAGATGCTCACGGGCGAGATGAGCAAGTACGCCAACAAGGCCCCGGGCGGCCAATATGTAAGTCGTCTCCACCGCACTGCGCTGCGGCGTTGACTGACCGCGAGTCAGGATCCCTACTACGAGGAGATCCCCCACCCCAGGAAGCCCGGCAAGACGAAGAAGGTCAAGAAGCAGATTCCGGCCTACATCCCGGAGCAGGAGGCCAACATCCTCGCCAGAGCCCGCAAGACTGCCTACCGAATGGACTACGCCCTGTTCACTCTCTTGGGTGTGCGCTTCGGATGGTCGTCCGTCATTGGCCTGGTCCCAGCAGTTGGTGACGCCGCCGACGCTCTGCTCGCACTCAAACTCATCATGAGCATGCGCAAGGTTTCCTGTGGACTGCCCAACGGCGTCCTGTTCATGATGATGTTCAACCTCGCCCTCGACTTTGTCGTCGGCCTGGTCCCGTTCATTGGCGACATTGCAGACGCCGCCGTCAAGTGCAATGGCAAGAACGTCCGCCTGCTGGAGGAGCACCTCGACAAGGTCTACATGCCCGACGAGCTGAAGGCTAAGAACTCGAAGCTGCCCAGAGAGAGCCGACCGCGCCCGGCCTCTGTCTACATCGACGTCTCCGACGAGGAGGACGAGCGTCGCGGCACCTACGACGACCACCACGACCAGGTTCGCCAGCCTCAGCGCGCGTACTCCGGGCGTCGAGATAGAATTCCCGATGTGGAGATGGGCCATCCCGCGCGCAACGACACGCGGGGAAGCAGGCGATAGAGCGAATTTCTTTTGTTCATTCTTCAATTTGTGTACATAGCGGTTTCCTTGTTGCACCGATTCCTTACCAGCGTTCCTTGTTGCCCGATTGGCACCCACAGATACCCGTCACTTTCCCAGTCAACTGTACGTATGGTCATTGTAATACCACTTCATTATTATCACCGCATCGTTCCGAGCTATCTTGCACATCTCGAGGTTATTCGGCTCTAGCATCAGAAGACAGGGCCCATGATGGCCTTGTATCGCTGCATATCACGGCAGGTCCCTCGACAGCGACCAAAATAGTGGTGCAGATACCATGAAGTACAAAACAGTTTCGCCTGTCAGCAGGTGCACGCGTGTCGGGTGCTATGCTACACTGCGTCAAAATCATCCAAATGTGAAACCGAAACGATTGCATACCATGGACGACTTTCGATTGCAAAGATAGATTCAGGCACTTCTGATTGGAGACGAGTTACCAAAGTTGTGACATACAATTACCCGGCCCAGACCAAACGCAGCTATCGGGTCTCAGTGCTGGATTCAGCAGTACGATTTTTCAGGGGACACGCTACCCTAGAAGCGCTTGTCACGAAAGTAAGTGTGATGAGATATATTGTAGATATCGAGATGCAGCGCATGTTCCCTGTGCACCTTCGATTGCAACACGGCGATTCGAGTAGTAATTGGTTTGCTGCACAATGCCTCACTCTCTATTCACATCCACATATATTACGCTTCCTCGCGCCATTCATGCATGGCACGATCTTTCTCTGCTTTACCTCAAGGACCTCCTCCATACTACTGATGAGCACTACCACCACTCGCTAGTACACAGCACGAACACCATGAACTACCTCACTCTTCTTCTACTCACCGTGGTCGTCAGTCTTGCTGCTCCAGCCCCTTCGGCCATAGCCACACCTCTCTCCAAGTGCGCCGATATGGAGTTCGGAGCTCGGGATGAGGCTCACAGGCTTCCCACAGCGGACAACTCACTCAACAGACGTCTCCAGGCGCTCGAGCATGACGCCGACAATGCCGACATCATCTCCACCCACGCCTCCCCAACCCCACCACCACCCCAACACCTCACTCCCTCCATCCTCGCATTCCCAACCATCACTACCGCACCCCTTTTCCCCACCCCCCTCTCCAACGCCATCCACCCCCTCGCCACCTCAACCCTAACCTTCCACCCCTTCATAATCACCGACCCAATTCCCTCCGCCCACCCCCCCTCCACGCTCATCATCCTTCCCTTCCAGCTTCAGCTCTGGGAATCCCAGGACCCTGGCGTCGCCCGCCTCGCCGGCGCCAAGTACACCAACGGCAACCTGGGGTGCGCGCTCGACCTGGCGCCCGGGCTGGTGTGGAGCGTCAAGCACTATATCCCCGGGTACGAGGATGTACTGATTGGCCCGTTTGACTATGGGGCTGGGGTGTTGAGGTTTGGGTATCGAGGGTGTGGGTGGAGAGATGATGAGGCGTGGAGGACGTGTGGGGAGTGTCGGGCGGGGGTGTGGAAGGATGGTTTGGGGAAGGTGAGGTGGAAGGCTATGAAGTGTTCTGTGCTGCTGGGGACGAGGGTGGGGTGAGCGAGAGATATTTGGTGTATGTATAGGAGGGTGTGGTTGGGCGTGTGACTGGCGAGTGGGAGAGGTCAGCTATACGGCTCGGAGGTTGTTAGCTACGGAGGGGGCTTTTGACTGTTAGCTTGAGGGTGAAGTTGACTACACAGTCTAGGAGCGGCTATACAGTTGAGGGAAATAGCAGTCATATAGCTACGAGATGACAACTGTAAATTTGCATCCTTAACGCCACTACTCTGAACTGTACCTGACTGGAAGTGGTACCTTAGATCCAGACTGGGACATTAATTCCTTGCGCCCGGCTCCCACGTTCGTCCATGTACTACGAAATAGTTCGCTTTTATATGGTTGATCGAATCTGCATTCTCTCTACCGAAACCACAGAAGTTCCAACGTCAATAGCCTAACATATAGAGAGCGATAGTATAGCTCTCCCACTGACCAGCAGCAACTGAAAGTACCCGCGGTTCTTCTCTCTTCTTGACATGGGCGACCTGCGCGATACATTGGCGGCTGAGTGTCTTTCCGCACGTGCTCGACCCAGAAAGACATTGAGCAGATGCAGGAAACCTCATACTTTCCTAAATGTAAGACTACTTCACAGATGAAAGGCGTAGTGTCCAACCGGCGAACGGCTCAAGAGCATGTATAAATCGACACTTGGACCAGATCATGTCGTAGAGGAAGCGGATAACGAATGTTGCCAACCCAATCATGCCAGGAACATCACTGGGAAGCAACAGAAGGCAGTCTCTTGGGTTGCTGAGAATTAGACCGTGGGCCAATTGTTGCGATCAACATTGTTTGTTGCACGGTATGCACAGGAGATGTAGTCCTCTGGATGGCTGTTACATCACAGGGTCTGCGCGCAATAATCTTGAGGGCCTACATGCTGCAGCCCACTTTCCGCGTAACGTGATAGGCAGTTGATAGCAACTAGATGGTTTGCACGACTTTGCAACGTTGTGAGCACCTTTGACGACGACGAGGTGTCGTTCCTGACTTGGCGACCCAGCCTCACCGCCCGCGCTCTCGGACGGACCCACATCGCGCTCCACCAGAACCGCGGCGGGCGAGCTCCAGTATGGCCAGCGTCATTCCATACACTCCCACCACTACAGCTGCGATATTTCTCGATCACTGCCAGCGCCTCTCCTAGAAAGCGCGCCTGCTACATTGCTCGGAGCAAGAATCGACGTTCGGCAGCGACCACATTACGACTGAGCAGCACCACAAGCACAAGACGCAACGATGAGCGGGACACCAAACCAGGGCTCCGGTCTGCGGTACCCATCGAACAAGAAGAGCATATACGACCGAAACCTGAACAGGAGCAAGAATGCGGAGCTTAGTAGGGCCGCATTTGCATACCTGTTCATCGAGATGATTGCATATGCGCAGAGAGGGGTCACAAATGTCGGAGATCTAGAGCAAAAGTATGGACTACCAATAGCTCAGAAATGCGGTTTGCGAGGAGCTATGCTGATACTTTGAACAGACTCAACTCACAAGGATACCCGATCGGCCTGCGACTGCTTGACCTCCTGCTCTCTCGTTCCTCTAACCCGCTCGCAAGCATACGGCCGACTCGAATCCTCCCTCTCCTCCAGTTCATCGCACAAACCTTATATAGACATCTCTTCGGGCGGCCTGCTGATGCGTTGGAAAAGTCTAGTGAGCCTGGGCAATACATGCTCTTCGATAACGAGCCTATGGTCAACCAGTACATATCATTACCGAGGGAGCTGAGTAGTCTGAACTGCGCAGCTTTCGTTGCCGGAGTGATAGAGGGCGTCTGTGACGGTGCTGGGTTTCCAACCGAAGGCGTCACAGCGCATAGCGTAGGGGAGCAAGAGCAGGGAAAGGATGCGAAGGCAATGTGGCCGGACAAGACTGTGTTCCTGATTAAGTTCAAGCCAGAGGTGCTGGAGAGAGAGGAGATTCTGGGGAGAGGAGGCGGCTAGTTGGCTCGATATGCGCGGAACTCGGTGACAGAGACATGTTACTGCTGCACGAAACGCTTACAATCATAGCGGGGCGTCCATGTAAAGGAGGTTGTTCCTGGGTTTTGCAATGCAAGAATGCACGCTTCGTGCCTACATCCTTTCACGACCCTGCCAACATCTCTGCTTTGCAGCTCGCTACCGCTTCCACATGACCATACACTTCCGAAGCTGCCCAAGCCCACAGACCCGCAAACGCTCTTTGCAAGGGGTCAATTCTCAAGAGGAAGTCAAGAGTCTATTTGGGGCACTCCGAGCGGATCGGACTAAGGCACCTGCAGGTACTCGATAGTCTACCTGCTTGTGATTGGTCAATGACCAAGTCACCCTACATTGATGTATTGCCATGCAGCCTGCCACGGGACACCACACTTGCCTTGGAAGCTCGATACTTTCGGCGGTACAAACTCCCCTCCGCTGGCGCCAGCATTGCGGCGAATACTCCGGTGCAGCCACTCGATCGCTGTCCCTGTGCATGCTTTCGCACTACGCCCAACAGTCCGTCTTGGGCTATGGGCTAGCGATGTGCGGTACTTCCTACGATGCAGCTTCAGCTTTACTCATATTGTGGCGCAAAGTTGACAGGGGTTTGCGCGTCACGTGGGATGGGTAGGCAGTCAATACTTGTACAATCGACATCATGGCTATACTGAAATATCTTATCTTGAGCTCGCCCTTTCGTTACAGAAATCATCACAGCCATGCTTCGCCACGCTATTCTCGTTACTCTTCTCGCTGCAGCAGTACAGTCAAGTCCTACACCAGTAGTTATTGAGCGGAACTATGCCACAGGTCAAGTGCCTGAAGTGCTCTGCGAGAAGGTCAACGTCATTGTTAAGGTGCTTAAAGCTTACAAAGCGACACTTTTCTGCTCCTCTTACCTAGATGTACCAGCCGTTACATCTATCTTCACAGTGTAGGTGCTATTGATAGTCAGGATAAAGACAAAGCTGATGCCACCATAGGGAAACAACTAGTGTAGTCACCGTCGAAGTGACTGCGACCGTTACGGCCCCCACAAGTGTGATCACAACCACATCAATTATGTAAGTGTGCTTGTGACATCTAAGAGCGTGCACTAATGCTCCGTTCAGTACTGTGCCTGTATCTTATGTTTTCCTACCTGGAAGTCCCCAAGCTCCCGGTACCCACAAGCGGGCAAAGACAATCAAAGAACGCAACAATGAATCCAAGAAGCCCGATTATCTAAAAGCATTCGCAAACGATGCCATATCAACTGGCTGTCAATGCTTAGATATCCAAGTCAAGACAAATGTGGTCAGCACGACATCAACGGCGGCTTCATCAGCTACTGTAAGCCAATATATTCCACCCTGTACGCGGTGACCTTCTAACACTCTTGCAGAGTACGATCACGACAACGATAACTCCTCTTTCGACATACACAGCTACAAGTACAACGACATTGTCTACAACCACCACACTGACACTATACCGTACGTTTTCTTTTGAACTGATACGGAACTTCGATAGCTAACCCTCCCTAGCATGCGCGACGCCAGTTCCGACACTGATTTCTACCATTCCATACGGCGATGCGCAGTATTCCAGCGACCTAAGCATTTCAAACTCAAGATTTGAACTAAGCGACCCCAGGGGTGCGAGTGCAGAAGCTTGCTGCAATGCATGCTACTTCAGCGTATCTAATTGCATCCAAGCGTATTGGTACTCGTACCAAGGCTGCGTAGTGCAGCAAGCTTTTGCTATAGGAAGTGGAATCGGGGTCTCGAGCTCGTGTCCAAGCGGCCTGTTCTCTGGACTGACATATGTACGGGACAACAGTCCCGCGTTCAGAAGTACTGGAGATTTTGCAGGCCCTTGCGGCGTACAGTACAACAATCTTTAGTCCGTGCATGTGTATTGGGATATTGGCATGGTCTAAGTACAAGTGGGGCAACGAACGATGACAAATGCTGATTCGTCGAGATCAATCTATAACTTCTGTCTGCTCAGCACGTAGAACCTTCTACATTATCGCGCCATTGACATTGGAGATATAATACGTCCCAGGGGCCCGCTCAGTTACAGACAGCACTTGATCAGAATCACAAACTCGTTTGGAATATCCAGGAGCTCATACCAACACATTCAAGAAATCTGCTGCCTACCAAACCGCAAGAGAAGCAAGCCTAGCTCGCCAACATGCCAACAGAAGTTACTGAAAGCCTGCACTTTCGCACGCTCCTGTCAGGCCACACTTACCTGATCGCGGACTTTTATGCAACATGGTGCCCACCTTGCAAGCAGATCGCACCCATCTACAACCAGCTCAGCACCGCACATGCTGCAGAGGGCAAGTTCGCGTTCGTCAAGGTCAATGTCGATGAAGCGAGGGAGATTGCAGCACAGTACGGTATCCAGGCCATGCCGACATTCCTTCTGTTCAAGAACGGCAAGCAGATCGAGGAGATCAAGGGCGCGGATCCAAGGAAGCTGAAGAGCGCGATCGAGAACGCGACTGCGAACCTGAAGAGCACTGGCAGTGCGGCACCGAAGGCTGAAGAGAAAGCGACGCCCGCGACTGAGGAGAAGCCTGCTGTACCGAAGGCGAATAACGATGATGGGCTGAGCATGCTCGAGAGGCTCATGCAGAAGAACAAGAAGTAGAGCATTCCATTGGAGAGTAGGATTAGGAGTTGATATTGATACCCATTGCGAATTCACACTATCTCACTCAACATCGAAATCTAGTTGCAGTTACATCTGTTGGCATGTCCTGCGAGTGCGACCCATGCACGTGCTTCCCGAACCCTTGAACCCTGAGCTGCTCATGCCATGGTCGAGCATCATACATTTGCTTTCTGATTACACGGTGGCTTTGATAATCAGTAATACGTTCTCTCACGCGACGACTGCGTGCCTGCTCCCTTCCGCATTGGATTTGTCAGTGAAACAGCTTACTCGAGGAAGAGGCCACGAGGCGCTAAGGGTCCCGCCACCTGCAGCTACCATGTAGCTTCCATCCCGACTCCAACACCAATATATTTCAGACCTCGTTCGCAATCGAGGACTGCAGAACACCATCATTATGCTTTTCAACCGCATTCTTCCTGCGGTCGTTGCACTGCTCCCCGCCCTTGCCTCCGCTTCAGCGCCTGCATCCTCCGTCATCGACCTCACACCCAAGAACTTCGATGAAGTCGTCCTGAAGTCGGGCAAGCCTGCCCTCGTCGAATTCTTCGCCCCGTGGTGCGGCCATTGCAAGAACCTCGCCCCCGTCTACGAGGAGCTTGCCACCGGCTTCCAGCATGCTGCTGGCAAGGTCTCGGTCGCCAAGGTTGATGCAGACGAGCACAAGTCGCTGGGCAAGCGCTTTGGCGTCACAGGGTTCCCTACATTAAAGTGGTTCGACGGAAAGAGCGACAAGCCTGAGGATTACAAGGGCGGCCGTGATCTCGAGAGCTTGACCAAGTTCATCACCGAGAAGACCGCCGTCAAGCCCAAGGTCAAGGGCAAGCTTCCCAGCGCCGTCACCTTCCTCGACGACCAGAGCTTCAAGCAGAAGGTTGGCAAGGATCAGGATGTTCTGGTTGCTTTCACCGCTCCCTGGTGCGGACGTGCGTTTGGATCCTCGTTGTTTTTACGGTAATTGCTAACAAACTCAGACTGCAAGACCCTCGCCCCCACCTGGGAGGCTCTCGCCAACACTTTTGCCAACGAGCCCGACGTCCTGATCGCCAAGGTCGACGCCGAAGCTGAGAACGCGAAGGCCCTCGCCAAGGAGCAGGGCGTCTCTTCCTACCCTACAATCAAGTTCTTCAAGAAGGGCTCTGCCGAGCCCAGCCCCTACGAGGGTGCCCGTTCTGAGGAGGCGTTCGTTCAGTTCCTCAACAAGAACTCCGGCACTCATCGCGCGGTTGGCGGCGGTCTCGATGCCACCGGTGGCACCATTGAGGCCTTCGACACTGTCATTGAGAAGTTCAAGAACGCCTACGGCGATGGTGTCGAGGAGGCTACAACCCTCGCCTCGACCTTGAAGGACAAGTACGCTCAGTACTATGTTAAGGTCTTCCAGAAGGCCGGCGCTAACAAGGAGTATGCTGAGAAGGAGTCCAAGCGTCTGCAGGGCTTGATCGGGAAGGGCAACTTGGCTCCCGAGAAGCTCGACGACTTGATTTCCAGGAGCAACATCCTGAGGAGGTTCTTGGGCACGGACGACAAGAGCGAGTTGTAGAAAGACAACTGTACGCCCATGGGCCGGAGTGGCAACGGTGCCAGGATCATGATGTGCTCTGAGTCTAAGAGCGAGTTGTAGCGATGCTGTTGTCCGGGTGAAGGTGCAATGACTGCAAATGAGCCTTGACTCAAAAGTGAAATGATGGCGAACCAGCCTGTAGAGATAGAGTTATGATATCAATTCAAAAGCATTCTACAACGCTCCAAACGCCTATGCATGCAACGGGGCAACGCTGAAAGCCCATCTTGCTGCCCTTGAGGTTCTGCCGCCCAACCTGGATGGCCTATGGCACAGCTTTTGATGCCCCAACCCCTGCGGTTGAACACTCCAGATCAGTCAGACCCTCGGTCTCGAAGGTGATGCGCTGCGCTGCGCCCCAGATTTGTACAAGACGACAGCGGCAGGAGGTGTTCGTGCCAACGATGCCTACTTGCCAGCACTCGGCCCCTTGCCGTCTCCCGCCTGGATCTGCGACTCCAGATTGTCCAGCCGACGAGACATATCGTCCACTACCATATCGTCAGCACTTCAGCAGTCAGCATCTGTGGACGGCATAGGAGACTCACTCTTGGACAGCAGGTCACTGCTAATGGTGGTGAACTTGGTGTTGAGCTGGTTTAACAGATCGTCTACGACGGCTGCCAGCTCGGCGGAACTGTCTGTGCTGGTATTCAGGCCTGGAGACTGGGATGTGTTAGTTGGGGCTGTATGGTATATATGGATGTGTGTACCATTGAGCCGCTGGGGGTTGGAGGCTGTGCTGGTGGGGTAGCCATAGTGTGAATGGGTCGTGAACGTGAGGTTGATACAAGCTTGGGGGTGTGGGTTTCTATAGCTATGGCCAAGGGTCCTGTTCGAGTATTGTAAATATCGCACAATACAGGGCAAGTGTAACCGCGCGTGAAGGATAACAGGTCCACACGTGGCGGGCCGCGGCTTCCTTCCTTATCGATATCCACAGGGAACGCGCTAGCGGCGCCAAGAGTTCGATAATTTTTGGTAAACTGAAGCTTGGACTTTGAGTTCGCAACAAACCCGCATATCAGACCTCACAACTGCGAATTTCGACAAAATGGCCAAGGCGAATCTCAAGAAGATCCTGGACGCCAGGCAAGGGCGCAACATCGCGCTCGAGAAGCAGCGCAAACAGGAAAAGGCCGCCGACAAGCGCAAGGCGAAGAATGCACCGGGGGTAGAAGATGAGGAGACTGGGGGTGTCCCGCTGGATGAGGTTGAGGTCAAGGTCAATGGGAAGGCGAAGGACTCCAAGAACGCGAAGAAGGCTGCCAAGGCAACTGAGAAGGAGGTTGAATTGGAGACCGAGGGCAGCGGAAGCGACGAGGACGACAGCGAAGACGACGATGACGCGGAGGAGCGACCTGCGTTCGATCTGTCGCGCCTCGATGACAGCGAGAGTGATGTCAGCGGTGATGACGAGGAGGATGAAGAAGAAGACGAAGACGAAGACGACGAGGAGGCAGAAGACATCCCGCTGTCCGACATCGAGTCCCTGGCCTCCGAAGACAAGGGTGATATCATTCCTCACCAGCGTCTCACAATTAACAACACCGCCGCTCTTACCGCCGCCGTGAAGCGCATCGAGCTTCCGTACTCGAAGCTCGCCTTCTCGGAGTACCAGTCCGTCACCACATCCGAGCCCGTTGAGATCGCCGACATCGACGATGACCTGAACCGCGAGCTCGAATTCTACAAGCAGTGCCTATCGTCTGTCAAGGATGCACGAGGCAGGCTGAAGAAGGAGGGCGTTGCCTTTTCGCGCCCAGCAGACTACTTCGCCGAGATGGTCAAGAGTGACGAGCACATGGGCAAGATCAAGCAGAAGCTGATCGATGAGGCTGCTGGCAAGAAGGCGTCTGCCGAGGCACGTAAGCAGAGAGATCTGAAGAAGTTCGGAAAGCAGGTCCAGGTTGCGAAGATGCAGGAGCGCGCAAAGGAGAAGAGGGACACCCTGGAGCAGATCAACGTTTTGAAGAGGAGTATGTCGATTACCTATCATAGTATATCAAGCGTCATGCTAACATTTTTCAGAACGCCAGGGCGCAGATATCACGAAGACCAATGAGGAGGACCTCTTCGACATTGGCCTCGAGGCTGACGACTCCAAGCCCGACCGCCGTGAAGGACGCGCCGGTGCAGGCAAGCGCCAGAAGAAGAACGAGAAGTTTGGCTTCGGTGGCAAGAAGCGACACGCCAAGAGCAACACTGCTGAATCTTCCAGCGATCTCCGTGGATTCTCGTCGAAAAAGATGAAGGGCAAGACTGGTGGTGCTGCTAAGGCAAGACCTGGCAAGGCGAGGAGAGCGAACAAGCACTAGATGGATAATGTTGTAGGATGGCGGAGCGAGAGCATGCATACGGCGCTATGGCGTTCTTCGAGACAAAAGCAAAGGCTCATCTAGCTGCAAGATGGGAGGCCGATCTGGGTTACTTCATGATACCAATTCATACGGTCTTGTACTACCGCGTTCCTTCACACTGACTCGAATGAATACGCAGAACCATGGGGACCTTTGCTATCATCCACGAGTTCGGTTTGCTCGAGTACTCCACCAGCGTCCTCACCAGATATGATTCATCCGTCCACTTGTACCCAGTCCACCTAAAAGCGCCATCCGACCCCAGCACCCTCCGCATCCGCACCCTTTCTCGCGCTCCTGAACGCCTCGTCCTCATACTGCATCCTGACCTCCCACCTCTTCCCAACCCCCATCGCAAGCAGCACACCTCCTCCAATCCCCTTTCCCCAGTCCTCAGTCCTACTAACCATCCCTTCACCCGCAACCAACGCATCCATCGCCCGCTTCGCCATCGCCACCGCATCATGGCGCTCCACAAAGCTGCCCACCAGCGTACTCGTTGCGGCAACGCCCTTTGCAGCATCAAGCTTCGTCTTCATCCCCACGCCCGAGAACGTGTGCACCAGCGGCCCGTGACGCGTAACCGTATACACGGGCGCGGGCAGCACCTCGGCGACCTTCTCGTTGCGCTCGCACAGCACCTCGAGCACCGTGTACGTGTCGCGCTGGCCCTCGATGACGAAGGTAGTGAAGCCGTGCCGCATGAAGGACGGGTTCGGGCACGGGTCGCCGAAGTCGTCTACCGTGTATTGCAGGGTTTCTAGCTTGTCTAGTGCCGAAGGGCTATCGGAGGCGAGGTCGCTGATCATGGGGAGGAGATGGGAGAAGCTAGGGACCGGGCCGTGTATCTCGTACTTGTCGGTGTGTGGGGTGGTGACGGCGAGGTAGAGGACGGATGTGCGCTCGAGTGTGAGAGGGCGGAAGTCGTCTAGCGGTTTGATGTAGGTGTAGGGTTGGGCGCTGCCTGCGGGCGGCGAGAGGTCGTGGAAGAACATGTCGTTGGTGCTGTTGTCGCTGGCCATGGTAAGAGACTAATCTGTCAGGGTTGGGTTGGTGCTCAGGTGGCAGAGAGAAGAACTAGACGGCTTTGGTTTAGGGAGAATGGTTGCCTTGCGAAGTGGCATTCAGCAAACGGAGGATTCACCTTCACCTAAGCTTTGGCTGTATAGCGGATTAGGGTTCTGAAGGCAGCTACCAGCAATGCTTCACAAGATCAAAAACAGGGTCTGAGAATGTTGGTTATCTAAATGGACATCAGAGTTCGGCGGACATCTTGTCAAGATTGAAAGTAGTTCTATTAATCAGTGTAAAGACATTCAGCTGTGACTAGGTCAACGGGAATGTACAATCATGTGGACGGTACTTCCTGTGGTATCATTCGCTTGTAATACTCAAACTTGTACACTGTCTAATTCTAATCGGTGTAGTTCTCGTTTTGGAGGACGAACCTGAACCTCGGCTTGCCAGCCTCAAAGTCGATAACAGCCTGGTTGGCCTCCTTCAGAGGTATGATCTGGGTCCAGGGCTTGATGTTCTTCTCCGCGACCAGGTCTAGCATCTCGCGGATTTCGCTAGGCGAGCCAACAGCTGAACCAGTGATGTGAATAGCCTTCATGATGAGCGCGAAAGCCGGGAAGGCGGGAAGCGGGTCGTCAGGCGCACCGACCTGAACGAAGGTACCACGGAATGTGAGGAGGTTAAGGTAACCGGCCAGAGGCATGTCGTCGGAAGAGACCGTGGAGACGATCAGGTCGAGCGTAGAGGCGTTGTTCTTGTCCCAGCCCTCATCACCAGTAGCAATGAAGTTGTCGGCACCAAGCTTCTTCGCATCCTCCTCCTTTGCGTGCGAGCGCGAGATCACGGTCACACTCTTCGCGCCTAGAGCCTTTGCGAACAAGACACCGAAATGACCCAGTCCTCCGAGACCGACAATGCCGACGTTCTTGCCTGCCGCGTTGTATGTCTTCAAGGGACTGTAGAGGGTGATACCACCGCACATGATAGGCGCGGCGTGCTCGCTGGAGATCGGCTCAGGGATCTTGAAGACAAAGTGTCCGGGTGTGCGGTTGTAGTTGGCGTATCCACCGTATGACTTCTCCTTACCACCGGAAAAGAAACTACCGTATGTGCCAACCATGCCCTTTGAGCAGTGGTTCTCAAAGCCATCGGCGCACTCTTGGCAGTCGGGCCTCAAGCAAGAGGCTGCCTGCGCGCCGACACCGACGCGGTCACCCTCCTTTACGTGCTTGACATTCTTGCCAACCTTGACTGCCTTGCCGATGATTTCGTGGCCGACAACGCATGGGTATGGGGTCGGGTACCAGCCTGAGCGGAGAGTGTGGATGTCAGATCCGCAAATACCGCAGTGGGAGATCCTGATGTCGATATCGTCGTCCGTGAAAGTCTTGGGTGTGTACTCCTCCCACTTCATATTGCCCTCGGCAGACTTGCTGTCGTGGCCGCACCATCCTTCGAACTTGTAGTCGGTCATTGTGCAGATGGTGTGTGTAGTCGTTTGAGATGTAGTTCGTGGGCAAGAGGTGACTTGACGGAGAGGCGTGTACTTAGTAGTTCAAACGTTCTCAAAGGCAGCTGCGTGTGCATCTTATAGGTCTCCAATTACAATCTTCGTAGCTCCGCCACTACTGCCGGATTCTATCGGATTTTAGCAGCATCTGGTCCACCATACATGACGCGCTGGGCCGTTGACGTCAAGTATACTCATTGTTGACTCTGCTCGATTAAGAGCGGTCTGGAATTACAATTAGTGGTACGGCGACTACACCGATTGCGGCGAGAGAAAATTTGTATGTTTGCGGACGGCCCAATGTTAACGGACTTAACGTAGCTCCAGGTCAGCAACATACAGAAGACAGTATCGGCGCAAGACCTCCTCAGCAGCATGTCCTGACTTTATGCTTTTTACATCGCCATCTAGGTACTCTACTCGCAGTACCAATTACGTCGTTGTTGCTCAACCGACTTACTGACGTAGGAGAGCGTTCGATCGGCACTCCCTGATGAAGACGGTCCCGGATACACCTCCACATGGCGATAAGGGCTACCTACCCGTGTTTGAGGCTCAAACGCGGTAAAAGATGGCAGACAAGGTTTGCGATTCGGACATAACGGACATAAGCAAAATGCAACACACACCTGCAGTGCAACGAAGCATGTGGACTGCTCCTCGATAAGATCGATGCTGCAGCAAAAGAGGTTGTGTTCCCGCTATGCAACAGCACATTAACCATCATGCAAGGGGTACGGTTCTCGGTGTTAACGACGTCATGATTCCACTGCAGAAAAGCACTTTACGCTAATGCAAGTCGCTGACCCGACATATAGCCGTGCTGCATTCCCAACTTCTTCGTGAACGAATGGTGCGCTGTTAACAGCGAGGAGCTGTACTTGCACGGAGATCTCGACATGGCGTTAGGATTTTGGAGCCAAACTGCGAGGAGTACAAGACCTTTGAACTCTGCAGCTCTGATCGGTCAAACAACCAACTACTCATCTCGAAATTGCACAATCACAAGCCGCAAGCATGGTCAAGACATACCAATTTCAAGACGTCACTGTCAACTCCCCTGGCTTCGGAGCCATGGGTCTCAGCTTCGGCCTAGGGAGCGACCTTACGCTGGAGCAAGCTGAGCCCGTTTTGCTCAAGGCCATTGAGCTGGGCTGCACTTTCTGGGACACTGCGGTAGTATACCAAGCAGGTGTCAATGAGAAGTTGCTCGGCGACTTCATCAAAAAACACAACGTGCGCGACAAGGTCTTCATCGCCTCGAAGTGCGGTTTGAAGTGCTTCAACGGTGAATCAGGCGTCACGAATTCCGCCAGTCACATCAAGGAATACATCGAGGGCACCGTCGAGCGACTCGGCTTTACCCCTGATCTATATTACCTGCACCGTATCGACCCCAGCACACCACTCTCTGAGTCCATCACCGCGCTTGACGAGATCCGCAAAGCCGGTAAGACCAAGTATATTGGTCTGTCCGAGTGCTCAGCAGCGACTCTACGCAAGGCCAACTCAATCGCCAAGATCGATGCTGTACAGGCCGAGTACTCTGCGTTCGAGACGGTACACGAAACGGACGGTCTCATCGACACCGCAAAGGAACTCGGCACCGCCTATGTTGCCTACAGCCCGTTGGGTCACGGCTGGCTGGTTGACAGCTTCGGCTTCGCGTCGCCTGACGATTTCGCACCAACCGACTTCCGCCGGACCTCACCGAAGTTCCAGGGCGAAAACTTCTACAAGAACAAGGCTATTGTGGAAGAGATCAAGAAGCTGGCCCAGAAAAAGGGGTGCACGACGCCGCAGGTTGCACTAGCTTGGGTGGCGGCCCAAGGTATGATCGCGATCCCAGGAACGACCAAGCAGGGCAGGCTGGAGGAGAATTGGGCGAGCAGAGATGTTGAGTTGACGGAGGAGGAGAAGAAGGAGATGAGGAAGATCATCGACGCAGCGAAGCCGAGCGGAAACAGGTATTCGGAGATGCATCAGGCCATGGTCGGGCATTAGGCCTTGTCGTCTCTCAAAATGCAAGCAACTATAAGCAGCAAGCGAGACCGAGAATTGAAACAGACAATGTAAAATGACTAAGGGTCAGCCTAAAGGCAGCAGGAAATGGAAACGTCGTAAACGATCATCTACCATCTCACTACAGCCACACCACTCATCTTTCAAGTTTTGACGACCCCGAACAGGTCGCGCGTTCTTTGCTGAAGCATAGGCTCCTCTCGGAGCGAGGCCGACAATTTCGAGGTATGGTCATCGTTGGGTGAGTAAGGTTGAAAATCTTGGGCTCGACTCGCAGTCCTACGTGAGGAGCTCACCACGAGATCGGAGAGGACAGCGAAGGCCAGACCACCTTACGCATTGGCGACAACGTGTGTGGATGCAAAGACTGAGCGTTCGCTGTACAAGAATGTAGATCGCATTTCTTGATGACAGAACAATCCGAAGGATGAACGAACAAATGTATTGTATACAACGAGGATCACATGATGGGCGGCGACCCCGATTGCCCGGCCCTACCGACGTCATGTTGGGCGCAGCTGAAAATTCGAGGTTTCGAAGAAGGCCAGCGAAGCGGTAACAGACAAGGGGCTGGTGGTCAGAATGATGAGTTGTCACCGCATTTGGCCCTGGCTGAGAGCAGAGGTCGCTTCCCGCACCCGCGCGGCAGACCAAGTGGGGCTTTCACCATAGCAACGCAGCTATCAGCGGTTGTTTATCGATGTTTCAGCTGAGCCAGCGCTCTCCCGCACGGCCATTCCTAGACAGGCCCAAAGTCCAATTTGGAGTTGCGTCCAGCCCAAAATAATCTCCTTCTCCGCATTTCCCAACTCTTAGCTGCATGCGCCCTCGAGTGTCCTTGCTGCGCGCATACTTACCCTTCAATCTTGTCTCCTGCCGATATCTCACCACTGCACCCAGCCGCCAGTACATACGGCGCAAGTCAGCCGAGCTCTCGCTACCGGTCGGCGACAAAGAAGTCGCGTTTTAAGATGGAGCAGCTGCTGTCGCATTCCTTCGACAACATCGCGTCCAAGGACACGGCCAAGATTCGCAAAGGGCTGCGCCAGATCGAGGGCATGCTTGCACACATCTGTCTCAAAGACAGCAGAACAAAGCCCGCCAAAGACGGCCATCGAAGGAACCAATCGGCGGCCACCATCAGCGAGCACGCCGAATCGAAGAAGCTCAGGGAGCTGCCTGAAGACCTCGCGTTTCGAGAATTCTTCCGGCTGCAGGACGGGTTCGAATGGAATGGTGCGCATCTGATGCGAGATCGGATGAGAGGCTCAAGCTGACCCTACCGCAGTTACTACCCGCGTCGCAGACTGCCTTGAGCGCCTGCTTGGGATGGGCAGCAGTAAGAGTGATGCGCTCAGCCCAGGTCTTGAACTATGAACTGACATCGTCCAGATGGCCAAAACGACATGCTCATCCTCGCAGCGCTATCGAATCTCCAAGGCCTGCTTCTCCTGCACCCACCCTCGCGCATCCTCTTCGGCCGCGAAGTATACATGAATCTCGTCCTCGATCTCCTTGACCCATACAACTGCCCAGCTATTCAGTCGCAAGCGATTCTGGTTCTTGTCACAGCGCTACTCGCCACACCACAAAACACCCGCGTGTTCGAGCAGATGGACGGCCTTCTCACCATCACAAGTCTGCAGAGCGACGAAGAGACAACACAGAGCGTCAAGGTCACAGTGCTAGAGTTCTTGTACTTCTACTTGCTGCCAGAGGCTCCTTCACCCGCGGGAAAACTAGCCGGCGCCTTCGACGAGAGACGAGGTAGCACAGACAGCTCGAAGAACGTGACGATCAAGAACACCCGGTCACAAGAAGAGAAGCAGCGCATGTTAGGCAAATACGTCACCAACGTTGACTGCCTGTCCGAGGATCTGCGTGAGTCAGAGCTTTTTGCCAGCGTAAGGGTCTGAATGTTGCACAGCAGCGCATCGGTCGCCATTTCGTTTGTACATCTATTCCGTCCTGCACTTCTTGTTACTATTTATTGGCCTACTTTCTTTGGATCCGGCAAGCGAGGCGTTTGGAGGGGCGCGCAGCGAACACACTGAGCACTACACATCTCCTAGCACTTCATCGTGCATTGTTAATTGGGCGGAAGCGTTTCCATGGCATCAGCATCGCAGGCGCACACTTCGGCACGAAATTTCTTTTGTAGTATAATTTACTGGGAGCTAGCACTACCCGCTTACATTCTTCGGTCGGGATACCACTGCTTGTCCTCGAGCGCGAAATCACATCTTGTTTACTCAATCTGATAACATTGGCTGGCTGTGAGTGACAACACATGCAACCTGCAAGGGTTAGCATGCTGGTGAGATGTAGCCTCGGAGAAGATGGCACAGTGATTGGCTCGCAAGTCGGGAGCAAGGCTCTTAAAGTGGAATGTATATGTTAGAAACGCGATGACATCGTCATGCAAATCCTTACACGGAAGTCGGCTGAATGGCACTGGGTTCTCCGTACCTCGAGCGACGGCGACTGTTTACCGTAACAGCAAGACCTGGAGCAAAGCAACAACTTATGAATACACATAGTGGTACTACGACATCGCTTGGCGTGTCCACAAGCACGCAATACAGTAAGCTTACCCTGCAGCCCTACCGTATTCAGCACAGTATTAACTGCCAAGAGTCGTAGGCGCCTGCGCATCCAAGCACAACCCGCGATTCGTACAATCGGCCCACGGCCTCCCACGGCAGCGAGGAGTTTCAAGTCGGCCACCATAACTTACGACGAAAATGCCACCCCGGAAGCCCGCGTTCTCAAACCTCCGACCAGGCGCGGTGTACAAATCAGCGGAAGAGCACTCTGTGCTAGCGCCGGCAGCAGCTGGAAGCCAGACCCGCTAAGGCGTAGCGTGTGGCTTCTGATTGATGTCGCGTGCCCTGTGCTGAGCGATTGTTCACAACCACAGTACGACGCGGTACGCCCAATGGCCAGCAGGCGGCATCTTGCCCGAAAACCTGCTTCAATTGACACAAACAACTGCAAGACGTTGGCGGAGAAGTGTACGGGGGCTTCTCACCGAAGCAAGATACTGGCAACAGGAATGCATGACGTCTTCTCCAAGAGTGGCATGCTCTCAGGCACCTACCGGATCTCGGCTGCTTTGTACTCCAGCGTATCCGATGTAGCTTGGTCCGGGAGCTCACAGTAGGCACTTGTCTTATCTTAGTAAGGACCTTGGTAAGACTAACAAGCTTTTGATCCGACAGAGTCCGCTGACTTCAAGATGTCGCCAAAGCCCTGTTATTTTTTGACTAATCTCTCCGTCGTGCTTTTTATTTCATTCCTGCAGTCCCGCTTGCTGCACTTCTCCCGTTAAAAGTCAAATCTGCAACCCAGGGGCGCCACCGAAGATACTGTGATCGATTTGTGTGCCACTGAGAGTCCGGCAATCAAGCACATCCGGCCGACCGGCTAGCTACTTATTCGACTAAGCCTGTGGCGTGCCATTGTTTCCGTTCCCCGGGCTGTATTTTGGAGACGCGTCAAGCGCCTGTAGCTACATACCAGCCATCGATTCAACCTTCTTGCAGCTTCTGCTGTCGCAACTTCCTACGTATCAATATGGGTATCGGTGCGGTCGCAGAGCCGCTAATTGTAGTGACCCTGCTATTTGGAGGTACATGGGTGAATCGCAACAAAGAATACAAGCTGTTCGGCCAAAGGAGAGAATCCACATCTTCGCGCTCATCTTCGCCCGACTCCGAGTCAGGACGGTCCTTGCTGTCAAACGACTCACTCGTATCTGGCGTGGATGAGATTCCAAAATGGCGAACACGTGAGCTGCGAGTATTTGGTCTCCGGAAAGAAGTCACATCGCCGAACTCAAGAAGATTCAAGGATTATTTCCTCAGCCGACTGCTGAGGAAATTCCCATTCCTCGTCGAAGCATGGTATTGGGCTCTGATCTACTGGGTATGTTCTACGTAACTATACATCTAGCTCGTGGGCGCTAACATCCTCAGGTCTACCAGCTCGGCCGCGCCTTCACGGCAGTCACAATGGTCGAGGGCACTGTCAACGTCGCCCGCCGCCACGCCCTCCAGTTGATCCATCTTGAACAACGCCTGCACATCTTCCATGAGCTCGACGTCCAGCAATGGTTCCTCAAACACCCTCTCCTCCTCCACTGGACAAACCGGACATACAGCTTCATCCACATTCCCGGCACCATCCTCTTCCTTGTCTTCCTCTTCTTTTACACCACCACGCAGAATCGTGTCGACCTCCCTTCCTACCATCAACGCAACCACAAATCCACGAGCCCCAACCGCCAACCCCACGGCAGTACCGCTGGCCCCAAGCTTTTTGAAGCCCGCCGCCGCACCATGGCAACTTGTAACCTCATTGCCTTCATCATCTTCACGCTGTGGCCCTGCATGCCGCCGCGCCTACTCTCCGACCCCAACGTCCCCGGCGCCATTGGCCAAGAAGCGCGCAGCTTCGGCTTCGTCGACACGGTGCACGGCGCCGAGGGCGAGAGCTCCGTGTGGACGCAGAACAAGTTCTGCAACCAGTACGCCGCCATGCCGTCGCTGCACTTTGGGTACAGCCTGCTGGTCGGGCTGACGATAGTGTTCCTGCCCCTTGCGCCGCAGCACCAGCGTAGCAGCGTGGTGAGCGTGCGCACGCCGTTTGCGGGGAAGACGATGAGGCTTAGGCTGCCGAGTGTGAGGCGCCTGGCGTGTTTGGTGGTTGGAGTGGCGTACCCGGCGATCATCCTGGTTGCGATTGTTGCAACGGCGAATCACTTCGTTCTTGATGCGATGGCGGGCGCGATGGTTTGTGGAGTGGCGTGGACGGGGAATCGCGTGTTGCTGAACTTGCTGCCGCTGGAAGACTACTTCTTGTGGTGTGTCAGGATTGATAAGCCTGAGAGGCGGGCGGTTCTCTACGAGGACGGAGACGAGGACGAGAGGGTGCTGAAGAAGGGTGTTGTTGTGCGATGAGCTCGAGACCGGTCGAATTAGCGAATGGTGGAGAGAAGACGATGGTAATGACTAATGTGGAGAGGGGGATTGATGGTTGTAAGATACCCATGCGCTCTTCTGGCCTTTATAAATGTGTACTCGACAGCTATGAACATAATTTTTCTACCTGGTAGCTCGCATCTCCATTCACCACATTCCAACTGACTCCTTCCAGCAGTCCCTATTAGCTCTAGCAAAGTATCACTCACAACACGGTATTCTTCAAAATCTTTTCTACAAATGTACATCTATGCTGAAATCTTCGCATTCCACTCCCTCCACCACTCATACACAGCAATGCCACCCGCAGTCTGTACATTCAAGCTCCTCGTGACACCCACCGTTCTGATCTCCACACAGCGATCGATAACGCTCAGCACCTCGGGGGTGATGCCACTCTTCTCCGCTCCAAGCACGAGAACGCAGCGCCTGGGCAGCGTACCGACGTCCTTTGATTCCTCGTCAACCTCATCACCTAGTATCCCACTACGATCTGTCTGTTCGATACCGACCACCTCGTAGCCCTTGGTCTTCATGCTAATGAGGAAAGCTGGGACGTTCGCCTCCCTGAGCTCTTTGATTGGGAGATGCTTCTCGGAAGTAACGCTGGTGGCTTTGAAGTCTTTGTGGGTGGTTTTCTTGATGTCGTTGATGTACAACATCTCCAAGCCAAAGGACTCGGAAATACGCGAGAGACCGCCCAGATTGGTGGGGTTGTCGATGAGCGAGGCCACCAAGATGACAGAGGCGGGCTGCTTGTCTTGCAGATGGGGAGCGCCCGGCGCTGGGAGAAGTGAGTTGAAGTCAAAGCCGGACTTGGTTTGGTAGAAGTTCGACTTGACACCGTCCTCGTCCAGGAAGTGTTCTGCTGGCTTGGGATTCACGGGGATCTCGGTCTGAGCCCTTGGTTCGCCTAAATTGATACATCCCCTGGATGTGCTAGCGTTGTTGTTGGCTCTCGACAATGCCAGGAAATCTTCATACGCAACACGTTCCTGTTCGGGGCTTTCGATGTACAGATACTGGCCCTGGAAAATCTCTGTAAGCGTAAAGTCCGCAACAGCATTGACTCTCAGTGTCCTGATAGACCAAGGCGGATTTTTGAACTTCTCCGTCTGGCGGATGTGCGCGTTTAGAACCGAGAACCCGGGATTCGACGTGATATTGGCCCAGCCCTTGCTTTCGGCGAGCTCGAAGATCATCGGAAAAGAAAGATGCGCCTCATGTCTGATATGCACCTTTTGACTGGCCGAGAAGGGGATCAATTGAATAATGAGGTTCATGGCGTATTCTTCAGAGTCCAGGAAGGGCGCAGTGAGGACCGCAAGCTTCATCAAAGAAGCTATGTGGATTGGACTGCTCTCATCCAAATGCGCAAGATCGCTCAACATCCGACCAGCTTTGCCAGGGAAATGGAAATAGATGCGCGTGATGATCCATTCCAGGACGAAGCGGTGTCGGGGCCATTGCTCCACAGTGAGCGCATGCATGAATTTGTCGAGGTACGCATCTACGTCTGCCTCTGAGACACAATGCTCGACAAGAACAAGCATGGCCTGTAACTGGAAGACATCTTTCCACTTGCTGATGACGGGCACCGATCCCCTTTGGCTGGCCCAGGGCTCTAGTAAAGAATCGAAGACGCGCTTAGTAATGTGCTCCTGCTCTTTCGGGAACCGGTTCAAGAAGTCGACCCACGCGGCATACGCATGCCACTCGCGTTGTCCATAGTAAAAGGCATAGGTGCGGTAGGGTATGTAAGCCTGAAGCTTATCTGCAGCTGCCACCTCAAACAGAAACTCTGCTTTCGCGGCGGGCGGATGGTTCAGGAATCGAAGGATGACATCTTCGTAGGGTAGGACTTCGATAATCGACGGATGCGATAGAGCAGCATTTCGCAATGAAGACGCGAAACTTGCAAGGATATACGATCTGCCTTCTGAGAGTTGTTGTAGAGTGACAACCGCCTTTATCAACAGATTTGTGATACTGTGGCCTAGGGAATCGTCCACCATCTTCTCGTACTCTCGTAAACAGACCTGGATACAGGTTGGGTGAAAGAACAAAGTCGGCATGTGAATGGCCACTGATCTACTGAACTCTCTACGATCGGCTTCCTCCCACATGGCGTCAAGCGCAGTGTGGAGCTCATCTGAGCTGATCGTCGACAACTCAACTCTATCAAGATAAGCGACAAGCTGACTGCATGCTACTGCATACCCTGGGCCTTGGACGGATGTGTGTTTGGAATCTCGCAGTATCTCTAAGAATGCAGATAAAGAAGCCAAGGCCGGGACGGCTTTGAGTTGTGACTCAGATGTAGTTTCCGGTTTGCTGAGATCAGCGACTCTGGCGATTAGTGCAGTGTAACTAGGGACTGACATTAGATCTAGATCCGGAACGGCAAATTCGCACAGTCGATTGCAGTATACTTTATACAAATCGCTTGCAACCTCTGGGAGACCTGGAGTTCTGGAGACACGGAGCAGGACCTCTATTGTTTGCTGCACGAGCTGAGTCGACCCTGTCGTGCATGCGTCAGATGAAATTGTGTTGAGCGAGTCTAGTTCGTGGTATCACCATGGAATAGCAGGGAGCATGTCTGTAGCTGCTTTCAAAAGATGCTTCACAAAGACTTACCTCCTTTTTGAGCAGTTTCGTTGTAGCCTTTGATTGATCCTTCCAGCAGATAAAGAGTTGCCATCTGAAACATCTTGCCTCCTGTATTGAGAACGAAGTTCAATATCGAGACAAGTAGCTGTTCGCGATACTCGTTATCCGAGTGACTTGACACCATGAAGCGAGCTATAAGGTTGACGAGTGCTACACCATGGAAACACTCAGTACCAGCACGGGCGGACTTCAAGGTAGAAGTGAAGAGGTTGCCCAGAGTTGCCCACGGCAGGAAGCCTCTGATGAGGAAGCTGCTGTGTTCTCTGAGAGATTCCGAGTCTTTTGATAGAGGGCTTCCCGTGCCGCTGATGAAGCCGAAGTACCAGTTGCCGACAATCTTACGGATGCCTTCTTGGACCTGAGGATCCAGACCAGAGGAAAGCAGCGTCGTTGCCATGGACGCACTGATGACCGATTCGGGGCCAAACAGTGCTGACAGTTCAGGAAGGCAGGCTTCAATCTGATTTGCATAGCGATCAAGGACAACTGTTTCGTAGAGAACGAAGTAACGATCGTAAGCCTTAACGTACATGTCCCGCTGGTCAATTTGCAGACACATAACGGGCGTGTTGATATCCCTCTTGGCAGCTAAGAGAGAAGCGCGAATGATACCAAGGCAGTACTTGCGCTGATCCGCGAATCCACTTAGCAGCCCAGTCCTGACCCGGTCCCAGTACAACTCTTCATAGACAGCCTCCGGGTCGATATCTTCTGCGACTGACTGGGAGATCCATTGGAACCAAATATTGAATAGCTTGCTTGACTTGCTTTCAAAGTGTGCAGAATCGAGTGCCTTGAGGTGGGTCCAGAAGGACTCGTTGACAAGGGGCTGGCACAAGACAAATCGTCCTGATGAAGAGTCCAATTCTACCCATGGCGCTGCACCCCCCGGGTTAGCCACGTGGATTGGTTCCTGGAGACGACGGCTTGCAAGCGTCAAGAGCGCTGATGCTGCGTCTAATGCGACTTCAGTCAGGCCAACTATGCCAACGAAAGATAGCAGAAGATCAAGAAGACGAGGGGATATGACGTGCAAGCTGTCCGGCGGAAGCCAGAAAGAGCACTTGAGAAACTTTATGAACGCCACTGTCCGACGTACGTGCTCATCTGCAGACAAGTCCAGGTTCGCGTGATCCGTCTCCTTGCCACGCGTAGAGAAGGCCGTTGCGGCACGCTCTAGATCCTCATGGATCGTCGCGAACAGGGAGATTGCGAATGGTGTGTTGCTGGAGCATGCTTCGGCGAGCTGGTAAAGGTGCTGTAAGTCTTGCCGTTCGTCTAACAGCCTATGCAGGAGAAGATTTCGGAGCTTCTCATGAGGTTCGCTGGGTTGGAGAGGCTTGGCTTGAGGCAGAAGCCGCACACATAGCCTCAGGGCATCGAGTTGCAGGTGTGTTGTCGAGGCTTCTAACTTTGCCCAGTTGAGCTCGAATGCCTTGAGCTTCAGCTCATCGCTCATGTACAGGATGGCGTCGTCCATGTCAAAGGGGTCGATAGGATGGGCTGGTTAGGTAAGCAGACAAGCGAATGCATTCCAAGGTCAAGTTCGAGGCATGATGTGAAGGGTCAGTCTAATTTTGCAGCGACAGCTCGAAGCTGCCTTGTGGGAAATTTTTGCCGTCACCCAGCACCTCCCGGAATGCGCGCTCGACCCCAGGAAGGCGGCTCTCACGGCCCTGCATCACGACAGCTTCATGTTCAGCAGCACGACGCATCCAGAGCCTCGTCCTCCCCAGGCGGCATCTAGTCCTCTCTGCCCCAGTCGTGTCGGCCTCTGATTGATGGTGCGGACGCCAAGCAGTGACGTCGCTTACCCGCTCCACAGCAACGGTTCGCGCCCGCAGTGTGTTTACGTTTTGCTGGTTCAGGGAAGGGCTGGGCCGTGCGAGCCCCATCGCTGCCGCTGGCTGCGCAGCGCCCATGCACCAGCTTTATATCGCCCGGTCGCAGCAGACACTGGGCGAGCTCTACCTGCTGTTAGAGGACGTAATCGACCCCCGAATGTATTCCAACTTCCACAACACCACCGCCTCGGCGCCCTCGCTGCGCGCACCCGCCGCCAACGCGTACGCGACCATGGCCCCGCCCGCGCAAGACGACCCCGGCAACATCAAGGTCGTGGTGCGATGCAGAACCTTTTTGAAGCGAGGCAGGTCTCTTTCGCGCAAACTTCACGTGCACGCAGGACTAACGCACCGCAGAGACGGACAAGGGGACCAAATGCCTGATTCGTATGGACCCAGCCACCGAGAAGACAACGCTGCTCGCCCCCGAGATCGACTTTGAGGACCAGCGCAGATCGCTCGTCGAGGACAAGGAATTCACCTTCGACCGTTCCTTCTGGTCGCACGACGAGAGCGACCCCCACTATGCCACACAGGAGGATGTCTACAAGTCGTTTGGCGAGGAGTTCCTCGACCATAACTTCGGCGGCTACCACACATGCATCTTCGCATACGGTCAGACAGGCTCAGGCAAGAGTTACACCATGATGGGCACTGATGAGAACCCCGGTCTGATTCGCCGCACCTGCGAGGAGCTGTTTGATCGCATCCAGCACGAGCCAAAGCCAGATACTACCTATCACGTCCAGGTCTCGTACTTCGAGGTGTACAACGAGCATGTCCGTGATCTCCTTGTCGCCCCGACCATCCCGCCGGTCTATCTCAAGATTCGCGAGAGCCCAAAGGACGGCGTCTACGTCCAGGGACTGCGAGAGGAGGAGGTCAAGAACTACGCCGAGATTGCTGATCACCTGCGAAAGGGAGATAATGTGCGTACTATCAACCTTTCATCGCTCCTCCACGACTAACGAGATTCGCAGAGCCGAACCGTCGCGGCCACCAAGATGAACGACACATCGTCTCGCTCCCACGCCGTGTTTACAATCCGTCTGAAGCAAATCACCCACTCCATCACCTCTGACGAGACCATCGAACGCACGGCCCGCATGCGCCTGGTTGATCTCGCTGGTTCAGAGCGCGCCAAGTCCACACAGGCTACCGGCCAGCAGCTGAAGGAGGGTGGTCAGATCAACAAGTCGCTCAGCACCCTGGGCCGTGTCATCAACGCGCTTGCAGCTCGCGGTCAGGAAACCACCAAGAGCAGGAAGCCGCGTCAGATCATCCCGTACCGCGACTCGGTCCTGACATGGCTGCTAAGAGACTCGCTCGGAGGCAACTCCAAGACTGCCATGGTTGCATGCATTGCGCCCGCTGACTACGAGGAGACATTGTCTACACTACGCTATGCAGATCAGGCCAAGCGCATTCGCACTCGTGCCTCTGTCAACCAAGATTGCATGTCTGCGGCGCAACGAGACGCTCAGATTGCCGAGATGTCAGAGCAGATTCGCAGTCTGCAGATCAGCGTCAACGCGGCCAGCCAACGTAAACGAGAAGAAGCAACGGAGCTCGAGGAGTACCAGCGCCAGGTGTCAATGATGCACAGGCTGATGGAAGAGAACCGTCAAGTCTCGGCCGCAAAGATCAAGGCTCTCACATCAGAGGTGGAGGAGCTTCGTCCAGTGAACGCCCAGCTGCATGCTGAGATTGATACCCTGCGCCGCCATCTTGCTCTTGCTGTTGGAGAGCTCAAAAACCCAATCGTACTGCCTCCGCAGAGGTCTGTTGGCACACCAGACTTTGAGCGTGATGACTGGATGGAAGGCGACGCGAATGATCAGAGTGATGCAGAGGAAAGTGAAGACGGGTCGGATTCTGGATTTGACGAAGGCGAGCAGCACGATGAGCTGGCTCAGGAATTGCACGACGAAGCTCAGGCCTTCCTGAATGACCTTGGCATGTTCCGCAAGAAGGTCGGTACTGATGTGGACCGGTTTGACATTCGAGATGCCTTTGCACACGCCATTGGATATGACCAGGGTGGAAATTAGTAGAGGTGTGCTTGAGTTGGATACCCTCTCCTTTGAGAAGCGAGCCTATATTGGGACAATGGCTACGAATGCATGCAGCGACGGCGTTGGGTTTTGGGCAAACTTTATTAGTATGTAGTTTATGTAGCTTCAATGAATATGACAGTCAAGTAACGTCAAGCGTAATGCAGTTACGAATGTGATGGTGTGGCTGACGTGCCATCTCGAGCTCGAGCACAGACGGCGGCGTCGACTTCACACCTCCGCGCATCGTCTCCACAGGTACCAGCCATCCACAACGCCATGATAGGCAGGTAACCATGTCAAAGCCAACCGCCAACTGGGAAAGGGTCGGCGACAAGTTCTACCGCAAAATCCAGCTGTACACGGCCGTTTTCGACCAGGACCTGGAGCTCGAGAACTACAACGTGGTGGGGGCTCCGTACAGCGGCGCAGTAGGTAGGTACGCGACGATGCGCCCAGTCATACAGCACAAGCAAGATCTGACAATGCGCAGCCATCTACCGCGATGAGGAGAAGCTGCACACGTACAGAGGACCTGGCGTTGCTAGGTCGAGCATCGACGTGTACAGCTGCGCCGGCAAGCTGATCCGGAGCATCAACGTACGATGGCGCCCAGCAACGACAACATCAGACAAATGACTGACACCTGCAGTGGGACAAAGGCACAATCAAAGGTCTCGGCTGGTCAGAGGACGAGAAGCTGCTCGTGGTGACTGAGGACGGCACGGTGCGCTGCTACTACGACCTGCAGGGCGACTTCGCACCATTCACGCTAGGCCATGTATGCGCCGCCCTCCCTCTGCTCTGGCACCGGCTTACAAAGACAGGATTCGGATCAATATGGCGTTGTCTCTTGCCGCTTCTACAACACAGGATTTGTCGCGTTGCTCGGCAACAATCACCTCATATCTGTCGCCTCGTACTCGGAACCGCGCCCCAAGCTGCTCGCCATACCGCCCCCCGAGCCGGTCGTGTCCTGGAGCATCATTCCGCCCGCATACTCGCTGTCTCGCTCTGTTGAGGTCATTCTTGCCATTGGCAGCACCCTGTACGTCGTCGATGCAACCGAGGCCGAGGACCGCAACTTTGATGCCGGCCCCTTCAGACATATCAGCGTCAGTCCGCGCGCCGAGTTTCTTTCATTTTACACAGACGATGGAAAGGTTTGGGTGGTCAGCGGTGACTGGAGCGAGAAGCTCAGCGAGTACGACAGCCGCGTGAAGACGGTGCCCAAGGACATGCAATGGTGTGGTTCCAATGCTGTTGCGCTGGCTTGGGAGGATGAGGTGCATCTGATTGGGCCGAGAAGCGCGGCGACCAAGTTCTACTACGACACTTGGGTACATCTGCTGCCCGATGTTGACGGCATACGGCTTTTGACCAACGACGTCTGCGAGTTTATCCAGAAGGTGCCTGATGAGACGGTTGACGTGTTTCGTCTGGGGTCTGACTCGCCTGCAGCGAACCTGCTCGAGGCTTCGTCATTGCTGGAGCAGAAAAGCCCCAAGGCAGACGACCTGATTCAGCTCATTCGACCGAATCTGGCTGAGGCAGTCGACGCCTGCATCAAGGCTGCGGCGCACGAGTACAACATCCACTGGCAGAAGTCGCTGCTCAAGGCCGCCTCGTACGGTAAGTCGGTGCTGGACCTATACTCTTCAGACGATTTCGTCGACACCTGCGACACTCTTCGCGTTCTGAACGCTGTGCGGTTCTACGAGATTGGCCTGCCGCTGAGCTATGATCAATACCGACGGATGACGCCAGAGAAGCTGATTGAACGCCTTACAAATCGCAATGAGTACCTCCTCGCGCTGCGTGTAGCCGACTACCTGCGTCTTCCAGCAAGCCACATCCACGGTCACTGGGCACAGCAGAAGGTCCGCGTATCGACCGACCCTGAGGAGGAGATTTGCGACCTAATCGTCAAGAAGCTCGCTGACAAGCCTGGGGTGTCTTTTGAAGAGATTGCCCGCGCCGCCTATGACGAAGGCCGCATTCGCCTCGCAACCTCGCTCCTAGACCACGAGCCGCGCGCAGGCAAGCAAGTTCCACTCCTCCTTAGCATGAAAGAGGACACCATCGCGCTCGACAAAGCCATCGAGTCGGGCGATACAGACCTCATCTTTCACGTGCTCCTCCACCTGCGCAAGAAGCTTCCCCTCGCCTCCTTCTTCCGTATTATCAACTCGCGCCCCGTCGCCACTGCGCTCGTCGAATCCTCCGCACGCGACCAAGACACCGATTTGCTGAAAGATCTCTACTATCAAGACGACCGACGCCTCGACGGCTCCACGCTCCTCCTCTCCTCGGCGCTCGCCCAATCCTCCCTTCCCCAAGCACTTGACAAACTCAAACTCGCCTCCAAATACCTCTCCGACAGCCGCGATGCCCCAGCAACGTTCTTGCGCACGTCCCTTGATGAAGCGCAGAAACTGCTGCAGATGCAGACGCAGTTCGAGAAAGACCTGTCCAACGCCCGCGACATCCCCAACCAGCCCAGCGGCGGCGTGGACCTCGTCGGCCTCAGCGCCAATGACACGGTCTTCAACCTCATCAAGCTAAGCCACACAAAGCGCGCACAGAAGATTGTTAGCGAATTCAAAATTCCTGAGAAGACGTATACCTGGATTCGGCTGCGTGCGCTCGTCGCCGCGAGACTGTGGGTCGAGATTGAGGAGTGGGCGAAGGTCAAGAAGAGCCCGATCGGGTGGGAGCCATTCTTCAACGAGGTGCTGGCTGCGGGAAACCCGAGGGTCGCGAGTGTGTTTGTGCCCAAGTGCACGAGTCTTACGGTGAGCGAGCGGGTGGACATGTGGGTCAAGTGTGGGCTGCTAGTTAAGGCGGGCGAGGAGGCGTACAAGGCGAAGGATAGAGAGTTGTTGCTTAATTTGAGGGATAAGGCGAGTGGGAGTGCGTCGGTGGAGATTGAGCGGCTGTTGGGTATGTTGCCGCAGGGACGGAGGTAGTCAAGTGAATGCGGTGGAGTCAATGCATACGAGTGATGAGGTTTGGTGTTTACAACAGCCTTCGCCCGTCAAAGTCTTGGAAGTTAGGTCATCATAGGCTGACATTGGCGAGACACGTACACACACATTCGCGCTACACCGAGACGCCGGGTTAAGAAACGAGCTACAGCATGGTGGTGGGGAGACCAAGGATTCATCGCCAACAACGTCAATGGTGATGGTGAGCCGACTGACCCACGCCGTCTTGCTTCTGCAGACCCGGAGATACGGAGCACTTGGAGTTGGTGAATGCCGATGTTTGAAAATTGTTGCATCTGGGCCAGAGGCTGTTTTGCAGCGTGTGACGGTGCCATGATGAGGTGCCGCGAAGAGAAAAGGAACGCTGTCGCCAGGCTGACATTCTCACAACAGTCTGCCAAGGCCTCTTCGATCGAGGAAGTCGCGCTTCGCCCACCTTGACTGCGGTACCAGCGTCTCTCCGACGACCGCATATGTCTCGCGATTTCATTCAAAATAGCTTCCTTATTTGAATCACGGTCTTGCTCACGTAAACATCATGTACACATCATGTATACATCATGTACACATCGTGGCCACTTTCCGTCTATCAGTGACCGTCGCCAGTCCAATTACCCTCGTGTCCCTCAATCTGAAGCTGTGGGGACATTTGATATCAATCAGAGAGTCCCATTGAGGGGTTCTCTCTTTCACTCGCCTTGTCGGTCGCAAGGACTTGTCCTCATCGTGAACAGGATGGTGATGCCAAGACGCTAGCGTGCGTATGCGGTATATGAGAACCTTCCAGTCCGCCGAACTTCTGCTCCCCACCTCACTCCTTCGAAATGGATGGGGGCAAGGGCGACCAAAACGCCTATCTTCTCAACTTGCTTGCCTCACAGCTCGCACCGCCAACACCAACACCAACACCAACAACACGAACAACAACGCTTCGACCGCACAAAGACAGCGGTCCACACGCTTTGAGCGATCGGCAGGTTCACCAGTACTACCACATCGTACCTCCGGGTCAAGAGCTGGTGTACATGCTCCATCCACTGCGCTACCAATGTCCAGCTGGTTACTTCTACGCCATCCAGCATGCTGACAGCAAGTACCCGGAGGTAAAATCCGACATGTACTGTAAGCACTGCTTCACGCTGCAGATCGAGGGCCAGATCTGTGCTTTGCCATGCCGGAAACTCTGCGGTACCTGCATAGGCGCACATCCCCCGGGTGTAAGTGACAGCAGTCCACTCACTCACGACCCAGACTGATCTGACCTACAGCTTTTCTGCCCCAAGGCATACAACACGGTTGGCTCTTGGACTCGCAAGAAGGTCATCGGCCTTGACTATCTTGTCCCGGCGATAGGGTCGTTCCAGCCCGCCAAGCAGCAGTTCGCAGTGCTGCAGGCCAACGGATACATTGACCCGAACCAAGAGTGGAATATTTCGACGGTTCCTCGCTTTACCAACAAGCCTCCACTGGAGCACCGTCAAAGCGTTCCGTAGCCCTACGTATTCACTGGACCACCTCCACCACCACGTGCTGCGTTATGCAATATCCCAGTTGCAGGCGAGCGGCGTTACTCCTCGCCTCAATCTTTGCCGAATCAACAGCAAACTTCTTTCGGTGGTGGCGGTGGCGGCTACTCAGGTGGTGGCTACGGGAACAATGACATGAGTTGGCAGAACAGCTCCATGGGTTGGCCGAGTGCTCCCAACTGGCAGAACAACATGGGATACATGGCACCCTCAACACCCTGGTCCATGCCACCTCCGACATCTCCATACATACATAACAATCGGTTGGGTTAAAATGGGTGGTACGGTCAGCCAAACCCGTACGCCCAGGCTCCACAACTTATGACTGCACCGCCTCCACCTCCACCATCCTCGATGCCCTCCCCGCACGCGCAGACTGGACAGCCATCGAGTGCACCACACCAGCCACCCTCAGCTTCGCCTTTGATACCACAAGCGGACCAGCAACCGTCAACCCCTCTGGTACCGCAAGCGATTCCGCATTCACAAGGGCCAATCATCAACCATTTTTACTATGGTAGAGAATCGTCCATCGACTCTGCATTCACGTCGCAATCCAGTCGTCCGCCAAGTCCCACTGGATCTTTTGTCAGCTCTCGTTCCGAGCAAACGTCAAATGTTGTCATGCAAGGAACAACGGCCGACAGCGGCAAACACACACGGGAAGGTGTAGTCAGCAGTCACATTATGGCGGCGTCCAAAAGCCAAAACTCGACCGCTTTTCTAGGGGTAACTTGCGCGGTTCAGACCTCCTGCGCGCTGTGAACCGCGACAACAAACGCTGAGGTGCGTCGAGGCTACCAGCAGAGGACCTCGTTGGCAGCTGGCGTCGGGGCAACAACCCTCAAGCCCAGGCGCCATCACAGGCCGGTGATGTGTATCAGACTACCTCAAAGGCTGATCAAATGGATGAAGACTCGCCTGATGCAGATGTCGCTGGTTGGCGCAGGCAATGAGGTGTTGTGTTCCTCACAACTTGTTACAACCTTCGCGTTAGAGCACCACCACACCATTGTGTGACCTTCGCGTCGGAACTCTATCATATCTTGTACATGACCATTGCGTCAGAACATCACCACGACCATTGCGTCAGAACATTACCACATGGCCACTGCGTCAGAACGCTATCACATCCTGTACATGACCGTTGTGTCAGAACACTATCACATCCTGTATATGGCCATTACGTCAGAGCATTACCATAGCCACTGCGTCAGAACACTATCATATCCTGTACCTGACCATTGCGTCAGAACAGCACCACGACCATTGCGTCAGAACATCACCACGACCATTGCGTTGGAACATTGCCATGGCCATTGCGTCAGAACTTGGCTAGTCACATCAGATAAAACAATACAAAGGTTTGGCTGTGCCAACATTTTGCTCCCCGTCGTGCAATGTTGACGTTGGTATCCGTTTCCGGATTGATATTAACCTAATCTGCGTGAGCAAAGCCAGGGTACACCTAGGAATTGGATGGTTGTTCATCTCAGTCCCAATACCGACGCTGCTTTGAAGGAGATAGGTCCCAATGCTGATGGCGCATTGATGTTCTCTGGCCTTTGAGAAGCAGCACCAGGAACAGGACCTTCTTCAGGCCACGAAGCTCAGCTCATAGCTGTCGCAGAGGTTGAGCAGTTCGCCAAACAGCCACCCCTCCGTCTTTTTCATGTCCCAAAATGGCTCGGAGGGCTCTGATGTGCAAGGTCTCGTGCTCAGTTGGGCGTTCGCTGGGACTGAGGGCAGCAGACTGTGGGCTACGGTCGCGGACAGTGGCTCCTAGGCGAAATTGCCTTGCAAACCATAAAAACTGTAGGGTATTGGAGACTTCATTACGCGTGGTCTGGCAAAATGGAAGTTGCATAGCTCCATTGCTGCGTGTCGAAAGAAGAACTTTTCAGAATAAAGGGCAAGTGAGGAAGGTAAATCAAGTTGAATGTTGGCTCTATGATCGATTAAGTAGCATGTGCTCTCTTCAAAGCTCCCTCTTGTGCTAGTATGAACTTGCATTTCTGTGCTCTTTCTTGCATCAATGTTGCTGTCATCACGCTCGTCTCGTAACACGTTCCGGCCCGTCACTTCCGCTGTCGACGTCTCCGTCCCCACTGCTCGAATATCCCGTCAGACGGCTCACTTTCCCTCCTCAGATGTATGGTTATAGCCATAACGCCGCAGTCGAGTTTATCGTGGATTTGACTATCGCAATGCTACAGACTCTTTGCATGTTCGACATCTTCGTCATAGCTATTAGGGTTGGTCTTCAGTCTGACCGGGACGGCTTCACATTAGATAACTAATACAAAACTTCCAGTGGATTGCGTTCTGAGTGTAAATCCTTGGGGTGGTGAGCTCCGGTCTAGATGAGACGCGAGTGTTGCGAAGTTCGTCTTGGCGTTGTGCAGCGCGCATCTCTGGCAAATTTGTGCGCAGACGTTCGAAATCTGCACTCATATTAGAAAGAAGACAAGATTCACATTTTCAAGCATCGAAACGAATCATAAACTTCCTGACAACGAAAATTGAAGCGAGTGTGTGGCAACAAACCTGCGAGGAGACTACCATCCTCTGCTCCATCTCTAAAACATCTTTCTCCTCTGTTCTTCCCGGGTTCGAGACAAAACAAAGACAGGCAAGAATCGGTTTCCTGATCATACATCTGTGTTATGAAGATACCCTAAAAGAAATGTCGGAACAGCTTCACTTACGGCGCACTTTACCCGGAAGCCCGTGAATAGTTCAAACATAACTCGCCAAGTAGCGGCGAAGCGTGCCCATGACACCATGGTTAAGAGTCTGGCTACACGACTGCGACTCCACATGCTGGAACAGACTTGATAGCCTCGGCATTGTTGCATCGCAAGTAGGACAGAAGTACGGGGATACACTACCATGCCAATATTCGAGATCGCCGTCAATCAGGTTCTGCTGGTAGATTTTGAAGATGAACTCATCACATCTCCGACACTCTGCAGCCAAGGTATCCAACTGATCACGATCGATCTCGCTGCAGCAGCCAGACTCGAGGTGGATGATCTGTTTGGGTCAGTCTGAGGTCGGAAGTGTAGAGTTCAGACGTACCATGCCACCATAGGTCTTGAAGCCACGATCGCACTTGAGGCATTCGTAGTCGAGAGAGCGATGGGATAGTTCGTGCTGCGGTTGATTAGTACTTGGTAATTGTTGGGCGGAGAGCGATTCATGTACCTGACGCAGGTTGTCTGTAGATTCAAAGTGGCGGTCACACTTCGTGCAAACATTGAAGTCATCAACGTGCTCCCAGTAATCTTCGTCGTCCAGAAAATAGTTTCCGTTGCCACCACCGCAGCCCTGACATACCTTGCAGCAGCCCTTGTCATCGCAGTGCTGCAATAGCTCACTCCAACTGCTGCAATCTTCGCCGCATTGGTTGGGACACTCCCAATGACGTGATGAATTGCTGACGTGCTGATCGTACGAAGAGTAGGACTTGAATGATCGACTGCAGCGTTCGCACCACCTATGATTATTAGCCAAGGCGTCATGCAGCTACCGAGGCGGAGCTTACACAGCCATTCTGGTTGATTTGGTGTAGTCGAGTGAGTGGCTGCGCTCTTGCGTGCGATAGAGCTTGCGAGGAGCGCACTTGCACCAGGAAAGTGAAGATGTTATAAGAGTCGCGGTACAATTTCACTTCTCAATGAAACAAGCATTTGCTGCATTCCGCAGTCTGTCTCAGGGATTAGATATCTTGCTTAGATATATGGCGTTTGGCTCCGTGCAGTGTCTGTACGCTGTCAGCTGGCATTTCGCATGTGCGTATGCGCATTCCCTACCTACTCCAAGAAAGATAGCGATGTTTTCGTAGCTCTCAAAGGGTCTTGCAGGACTACGCCTGTCGATTTAGCTGTACAAGCACGCCTACTTGCACAGAAAGAGGTTAGCAATCCCAGGCTCTACATGTAGCGCATACGACAGTCAAAGCGTCATGTCTACCAAAAGGTCATTCAAACCGTACATCCGTTCTCCGGTCTCAAACACCCACATCGCACACAAATTGAGACACGCAAACGGCCTATACACACCGCAAGATCGAGCAGACGTTGTGAAGGCATTGTGCGGAACTGAGCATCAACCAACATTTCTGCATATCCGCAACCTTCGTGTGGATGTGGTTTGTTCAATCTGATGCATGGTTGTCGTGCGGGATAGTGATATAAGCTCAACAGACAGTGCAGTTACATACCGTTGCGCAACGCCTGGTGATTGTATCGAAGATACTGTGCTGTGCACTGGGTCATGTTGGCCAGCCTGAGGCGGCTCCGAGATCCATCCTTTCCCGAATCAGTCTAGATCCGTCGAACGTCTTGGCGGATCACGCAATCACGCCTCTCCAGCAGCCCCAGATTTTCTACGACTCCTCCGCTCAAGCAAGACTAGCAAGGAAGCATCGCTACGTTAGCAACATCTTACGTGACAGCAATCGCGCAGACATGACTCTAACAGAGTCTCGTGAGGTATTTCGGACTGTCGCCGACGGTCCGGGCAAAGATGCTGTGTAAGCTTCGAATTCATACGCCGAGGTGGCCGGCCAGTGATGAAAAGTGGCAAGTATAGAAATATTGTGACTGTCTAGTAGCCGGGTGACCCTTGAATAAGTACAGACTGTTTTCATTCCTGTTTCGCCTTGCGTGCAGCACTACTCTTTTCATTCACACTCGACAAAGACTTTAACTCCCAGTCCAGGCTCCCGCAATTATCTCGAGTGCAATAACAATTCAACGCTATCAGCTTAAAACTAAGTCTTCGAATACCCTACATCCATTCGCAACCATGGAGACGCCCTGCCGGCTACAGGCAGCGGCTCGCTCGCGCTCAAATGAGACGGCTGTCGAGACAACATGTCCAACCCAAGCTCGCCAACTTACACCATGTCAGCTTCGACAGCAATTGGCATGCTCAGATACCGAAGGCTTGCCCAAGTGGCTCATCCCAGCAGACCGACGAGGTTGGCGTCGCATTGTGCAGAACTTCACGCCGTCGTGGGTAAGACAAGGCAAACGTCATTTGAGACACTCGATTCTGACAAGTCTAGTTTGCTGTCACGATGGGCACTGGTATCGTCGGCATCCTTTTCCATGCTCTTTCCGCACTCTACCCTTTAGCTGAAACACCCCTGAATATCCTCGCCATCATATTCTTCGTCTTGAACATCATCTTCTTTGCGGTTATCCTCCTCATCAGCATATTACGATACACGCTTTACCCAGCAACTTGGACGCTCATGCTGCAACACCCCGTCCAGTCGCTCTTCCTCGGCACCCTCCCTATGGGCTTTGCAACCCTCATCAACCTCTTCGTCGGGCTATGTGTTCCTGCCTGGGGCGGCCGCTCGCCTTACGTTGCGTGGGGACTGTGGTGGATCGACGTCGCCGTCTCCATCGCATGTTGCCTCTGGCTACCTTTCCAGATGATGACCACGCATCAAACACGTCACGAGACGATGACAGCAGCATGGCTCCTGCCCATCGTTGCACCAATCGTCGCAGCCGCTTCTGGAGGCGTCGTAGCGTCTGTTCTTCCGGACCCTAACCACGCAGTCATCACCATAGTCACTAGCTACGTGCTTTGGGGCATCGGCGTGCCGCTCGCAATGGTAGTCTTGACGATGTACTTCCACCGCCTGGCAATTCACAAGCTTCCGCCCCAAGAGGTCATCGTCAGCGTCTTCCTTCCGCTGGGACCGATGGGTCAAGGCGGCTACGCTGTGATGCAGCTCGGTATCCAAGCCGCGAAGCGCTTCCCCGAGGCAGGTACCTTGCACTCCATGTCTGGCGAGATACTCTACGTCCTCGGCTGGGCTGTTGCCATGATTTTGTGGGGCTTTGGGCTCGTCTGGCTGTTCTTCGCCATCGCATCGATCAGCCGAAGCAGATTCCCATTCAACATGGGATGGTGGGGGTTCACTTTCCCAGTGGGTGTTTTCACGATGTCGACGATCACGATCGGCGAAGAGCTACCATCGGCATTCTTCAGGATCCTCGGCACCGTATTCGCCATCAGTGTCATGCTACTCTGGGGCGTGGTAGCCGCAGGAACAGTGAAGAATCTGTGCTTTGGTAAGCTAGTCGAAGCGCCGTGTCTGAGGGAGATGGAGAGACGAGCTGCTGCGGCCGCCGCTGCAGCAGAGGAGAAGGCAAATCGGGATGTTTAATGGCGTCATGCCGCCTTCAAGTTTCAACTGTACTTGCTTAGTGTTCAGAGACATCCACTGTGTTTTATCTCTCCATCCATATTGCTCAGTACGGTTAAGCTTATTCTTGGTGAGGCCATGCATACTAACCTTGGCATGATTTCTACAAAGTTGCGGGCATCCGTTCACCTGATTACTGGGAAACCCTCGAAAAGGTCATCTTGATGAGGAAGTCCAGCATTGTTCGGTCAACTGCAGGCTTGACCAAACCCAGTAAAATTAATATCGATATAGAAGGCAACGTATGTACAGAAATGTGACCCACAAGAACCTTTCAGCTTCGAGATCGTAATGATTCGAAAGTCGTACTAACGACCGTTCTTAATGTCGTCAGCAATCTTCTCAGCAAGAGCATACACCGTCGACTGCGGGTGTCCAGGCGGCAACAGCGCGAACGAGCTTGCATCCACAACCCTCAATCCTGTTACTCCAATGACCTTGGCCTTGCTGTCAACAACCGCATCCGGATCATCCGACTTGCCCATCTTGCAAGTGCAGCTCGCATGCCAGACAGTCATGAGTGTGTTACGGATCGTGGTGAGAATCTGTGCATCGGTCTGGACACTGGGACCAGGGAAGTACTCCTTCGTGTCTGCGAGTCCACGCTTCATGGCGTCTGTGGCGAAAGCTTGACGCGTACGCTTGTAGATGGCGATAGCGACAGACTGATCTGTTGGATCGGTAAGCCAGCCAGGGTCGATGGTGGGGAGCTGATCGATGCTGGCGCTGTTGAGAGTCACTGTGCCGCGAGAAAGAGGCGCGACGATAGCACCAAGAATGGATGCGTATTGGAACCCGTCTTTGGGCTGGGTAGTGAGCAAATTGGAGAAGTCACCGATGTAGCCAGGCGCAGAGAGGTACTCGATTTCGGGCCAGGAGGCAGGATACTGATCGAGGACAGCAGTGGCTTCTGGTGTGATGAGGCTACGTGGTGCTTTCTCCCATCCGAGGTAGTCACAAACTGGGTTAGTGAGAGGACCACGCTTGAAGATGCTGTAGTCGAAAGCAAATTGAGCGCCAACGTAGAGAAGGTCATTTGAAAGCTTCGTGAATGTCTCAACTTTGTAGCGATACGTGGGACCGAAAAAGATGTGGTCCTGCATGTTCTTTCCTACACCACGGCGGTCGGCAACGATTGGGATTTTGAACTTGTTGAGCTGATCAGCGGGGCCAACGCCAGAAAGCATCAGCAACTGGGGTGATTGAAAGGCACCTGCCGAGAGTATGACCTCCTTCCTTGCGGTCAGGACAGAGGTTGTGCCAAAGAGACCTGGGATCTGAACGCCAGTAGCGCGCTTCTCGCTGTTGAAGATGATCTTTTTGGCTTGAGTCAAGCTGTAAACCTTGAGATTGGGACGGTTCTTTGCCGCTTCGAGAAATGTGGTCTGGCTGGTTGCTCGCTTTTGGTTGTTGGGTGTGATGGTTGAGCTGCAGTACTGGGCGCCGAGAAGATCACCTGAGTTGAAGTCGTCTCTGGTCGGAATCCCGATACCATTCATGCCCCCTTCCATGTAACTCGAGAAAGGACCGGCGTAGTTGGCATACGACACGTCAAGGGGGCCGCCATTGGCATCGAAGGCACTTGCTACGTACTCGGCCGAGGCATTAGATGCACGGAGACGAGTGTTCGGTGGTGTAAACTTGACCGATTTCTTGAAGTAGGGCAAAAGGTTGTCGAAAGTGTAGGAGGCGTCACCAACCTGATCTGCCCAGCGTTGGTAGGAACCTCGGTCTCCGCGCTGGTAGATCATGAAATTGCGAGCTGAGCTGGCAAGATCAGTAACGTTGACCTGAAACGCAAATTCTGGTAGCTTACCTTCCACCCAAGCACTTGCCGCGGGTATATTTGACGCGCCTGTTGTTGGCACCTGCTTGAGGAGCGGTGATGAAGTTCCAGTCAACTAGCAGGTTCTGGTCTAGAGGGCTGGAGCCGGCCCAGATGACATCTCCAGCTGGAGTGGAGGACAAGGCTGGATTGGCGACCTGATAGAAGGTGCCTGCCTCAATTACCGCGACTCGAACACTACTGTCCTCAGATAGTCGGTTGGCGAGCGTGAGGCCTGCCGTACCGCCCTAGCCAATCATTAACATACGGGCAGGGCGAAAGATGGGATATGCGACAATGACATACACCAATAATCACATAGTCGAACTCGGCATTCTGCCTTCTCTCATTCTCGGCGACTGGCACGGCAGAAACCAGAAGGGCAACCAACGGAAGATATATCAGGTAATTATACATCTTGAATTCGCGCAATGGCTAGAACGATAGTAGAAGGAGATCAGGACAAGGTCCGGGGACGTAGTCTCCATTTGAGATTTTTCCCTCTCTTATACTTGCCCTTTCCAATGCTTCAGCGTTGCCAGACGCTGTCATTGCGGCTGATATGTCATTGCAGAAGGTTTAGCGTGTGGTAAACGATTGCCGCACCACGCGATGTACTCCGGGGCCGTTCCTGCGCTAGAGTCGATCATCGCAGGTTGGTCGCAGACGATCTCTTCGCGCAGCCCTGTACCATACGGTGGAGCACGCGGGTTCCATGGCGGACGAGACAGAATGCTGTCTATAGAGAAGGTTGAACTGCAGAATAATCATACTCACCCCAGAGTATTCGAGATAAACATTGGATAGAATTACAGGCAGAGACGATCTCGATGGCAAGAGCAGTAGGAAGCTCGTTCCCTTGGCAGAAGCCACACCTGCAGCTGTTATTGAAACTTGCGACAGCCAAGGCCAACTTCAAAAGCTCGGTGCAGTGATTAAAGACCTCGACCAACCCCTGAAGTTTGCTTTTTCCAAGGCTGCAGCTGGTCCATGGCTAATGGTCCACCACGGCTGGGGTTCCGCTATCGTCTTTTGGTTTCTTGGGTAGAAAGGACACCAGTGACGTCGCTTGCAAACTGCCCAATGTGGAGTGACAGGCTATACGTTTGTGGCGTTTGGAAACCGTGGCTAGAGCCATTGATCATGGTGACCAGACGAAAGTCGGGGGAGGAAGCCTCGGCCACATTTACATAGCGTGGACTGAGCTAATTGTCCCGAACATCCGTACGACAGTTTAATGGTCTGCCCCATACAGTAGATTGATAAACGACAATTTGTAAGGCGTTACGAGAAATAATTATTTTTAGATCGCGGTCATTGCTTAGGCTGTTCGTCGAAGCTCAGTAGGGCTCGTGAAGCCACGGCGTCCCGTTTCTTGGTGCAGCCTGAACGCGAATATGAATGACCACTCGAAGCGGACGCCTTGGCCCCCGCAAACCAATGAGCGTTGCCCTCGGAAGCTGCATAGTTTAGCAGAAAGCAAGTAGGTTGTGCTGCTAGAAGTTGAGAATCGTTGCGGGCCAGATCCGAACCCGAATTATCATTACTAAAGTGGTTCTATACAACGGACGCGCACAGGCCGTAACAAGTCTCTCCAGTATATCCAAATCGTGAGACTTCAGCTGTGCAGCAGGCCTCCTGGTAATTTATGCGAGTTCGAGGAATTGTGAATGAAGACGCGGTGTCGCGCGGGATTGGAGTAGGCCGTGTAGTAATCGTGTATTATGGAATTGTTCATGCTCCAATGCAAAATGTTGTACAAAGCGCACCAGGATAAGTATGACTGGGGGCTTGCGCCAAGCGCAACTTTGTGTCGCTCGCATGTTGTTGCGCTTACAAGACCAGGATAGCCCCAAAGCTCAACAACGCTCCAAGGAGAGCTCCCTGAGCGATCGCGAAAGACGCAGCACCACCTTCAGATGCAGGAGGGGCCGCACCATTTGCTGTCGGTGACAAGCTGCCAGATCCGGATGCGGACGCAGAGTCGCTTGCCGGACCAGTATTGGAGGCCGATGATGAGGCCGGTTGCGAAGCAGAGGCTGTGGACGAGCCAGATGATTGCGTACTGTTGCTCGCGGCGCTCGATGTACCATAGGGTGATGGTGTGGCGGAGGCCGATCGTGTTACGCTCGATGATCCGGTGGAGATAAGGCTGCGTGTGCTGCTGGCTGGGAGAACAACGGAGCTTGATGGCGTGGGGTCGTTGACCAATTCAACAATGATCCTGATCTCGGTACACTGGTCGCCAATAGATTCATCGTATAAGTTGCCAAATGCACCGCTCATGCATCGCCACCATCTTGTTGAGCCACCGATTGCGAGGGAGTTGTTGCTGCAGACAGAGAAACCCCCTGTGTAAATAGCACCTGCTTGTGGCGGCCCGTCGAACTGGAATTGGCGGTTTGCTACAACGGAGCCAGTGCGGCTGTACTGATCGCGAAGAATACCATCCTCTAGTGTGCAGAGCAGCGCCCCATCGGCAGCCTTTGGAATGAGTTAGTGTTGCATTCCCAAGGCACAGAGGAGCTTTCCGTACCTGTTGAGCTGTCTCGCGCTTCGTCCGTAACGAGAAGAAGTTTTGTACACCAATAGTGAAATTTCCCTTAACATCTCGTTCGCACCCAGCTGGCGCGGACGAGGACGGTTCGATGCCCTCTTCGACGGCCTGGGCCAAGGATGAGACGGCGAAGAAAAGCGGAGCGATGAAGCTTGAAGCGCGCATGGTGAGATCTGACGTCCAAGCGCGACCTATCAAACAATGTTGTGTATAATCTTCGATGAGTGCTAGCGATAAGATGCGTGGCTGTCACAGTGTTGCAAGACTTATACAACAAGACACAACGCTGTTGATGGGATAGTGATGTTGATAAGCTATGGGAGAGAAAGGCTGGAGAAGGCCAGGAGAGGTTGGCACGCGCCGGGGTTTTGTTGCACAACATTCTGAAGCAAGGAAGGCACCCTGCCGCCAGAAATCCTGTGTACCTGCTGATCCAACGCTGCATTGGGGCAGGTGCGCAGCCAACCGAATGCCTACAGGCCCCTGTCCGGGCGACCGAGATTGCCGGTTGGGACTGCTGGCGCATGTTGGGCCAGACCATGCTGCCTCGTGCCGATAGCTTCACAGATAAGCAAGGCAGGAGCCCTTGACACGTTGTCAATGTTGAACTCAATTGTGCGTAGCGGTTTGGATATCAGCTCGAGACGGGACAAGACACGCGTCGGGAGCTAGCCCCGCCACTTGTACCTGCCGCTAAGGCGGGCAAGCGAGGTTTGTTCGGCCAGCACAGCACATGCACGCAATCAAGAGCTGGCCTTGTGTGAAACCCGTCGATACAGATCAATTGTTGATGCTAATGTGGACCAACCCAACCACCAACAGAGCCCCCTCAAAACTGGACGGTAGTACCATTGTTCAATAACGGCCTTGCGACGTCGCTCAGAGGTTTGGCGCAGCCAGCATTGCAGCCTTCGTTTCGTTGCAAACCTGATTGATAGCCATTTTTTGGATCTCGGCGGCTCGCGCTTGGAGCGCAGGTGCCTCTGCCCTGTCCCGCTTGTGGAGTTCGGGCTGGTGAAGCACTTCTGGCTTATATGTCTCGGGACAAAGCGCAGGCATTAGTTTGTTGATGTTGTCAGGACCGTGCAACATCTCGAGGAAGAAGCACTTGTACCATCCAGCACGGTTCAAAGCTGGCATGTACGACGCGTGGACTGCTACCTGGTTAGGGGTGAGCTTCAGCTCATGGGCGTGCGAATGTAGATTGAAGTTCCATATCGGCGTCAACAGTGGCTGACTAGGCACCATAACATGGGGAATGCCCTGCAAGCTCCAAAGCTTACCAAAGGCGCTGTATGAGTTGTACGAAAAGAGTTGCACAGCGTCTTCTGTCAAGTCGATCCAGCTCTTCAGAATCTTGCTGGCCTCCAGCATTCCTGTATTCTGTGGTTCGAACTTCCTATCCAGCGTGTCGAATAGCAAATCGGCCATGACGTAAAATTCACGCGTAGGAAGCTCCGTGAGAGGGTCGGCGAACCGCCACGGATCAGCATATGGCGCATGACTGATGCTCACTGCTCGACGGGCGATGGTGAATCCAGGCGACGATGGTGCCTGTGAACTCGGCGCCTGATAAGCCTGATATGGTGACACCTGCCCGGGAGACGGTGCCATGGAGGTTCCCACCGGCTTTGTCTCTGCAAGCGTCAAATTGCCCAAGTCGGCAGGTAACTCGGCGATGAACTCCGTCGGAGGCTCAGGACGGGCGATTGTTGTTTGCGGTGCTGGGGTGGAGCTTTGAGACTGCTGAGGTGAGACACTAGGTATCACTGGCGGTTTGCTTGAGTTTGGTGGGGGAGGTGGACTGACGGAGGGTTGTAGGACATGGTTCTGAAGACCTTCAGAGCCTGTGGGGGACAACGGCGTCCATTGTTGATTGTTCTGAGTCTGCGCATGGGTATTTGGAAAGTACGATTGTGCCTGAGTAGTAGTGGCCGGCTGCTGCTGATAGCCCGAAACCACGGAATGCTCCGAGCCGGGATGAGAGTTCTGCCACTGGGCTTGTTGCGGACTTGGCGAATGCGGTGAGGCAGCAGATATGTGTGGTGACTGCGAATTCGACTGCTGACCGTGCAGAGAGCCCCCGACAACGCCCATCTGCTGACCTGTGTATTGTGCCTGCGGGGGCTGATGCTGATACAGCCCCTGATTTTGATTTTGAGCCTGGGCCTGAGCCTGACTCGTCTGACCCTGGTGATGTTGTCCCTGCTGTAGTTGTGCCTGTTGCTCTCCTCCTGCGCCGCCGTCTTGATTGTACGGAGTGTGGTTGTAGCCTGTTTGGTGAGGCGGCGGCGGCGGCGATGTGACATGAGCGTATGGAGCCGGCGTACTCGGCGATGTTGGATGTGCGAGATAGGTGTGCTGCCCTTGACCATAGTTCGGCTGCGGGTTAGGTGATTGCTGGGAGGCATAAGGATTCGGCGGTTGCGGCTGCTGGGCATGGGGATTGAACGTCTGGCTCTGCGGCTGTGTCTGAGTCTGCGCCTGCGGGCCGTGATGCTGCTGGTAGTTCTGGTAGCTCTGCAGGTGCTGTGGGGTCCCAGCTGTAGACGGCTTGCTCCCTAACTTTGAGCTTATGGTCTTACTCAGCTTGTTCAGCATGGGCTTGCTGGTCGTGACAGCTTGATTCATCATCTGCCCAAATGTTCCGCCGCCAACCCCTCTCTGTGGTTGGCTTGGCTGGGCATAGCCTTGCGTGGACGACTGATACGCCGTTGCAGCTTGGTAGCCCGGTTGCTGTCGTTGTGCACCGTAGCCTGGTGGCGAGGGGTTGTTCTGTGTTTGATTCGGTGGAACGTATGCTCCCGGCGGAGGCATAGTGTTGTAGTGCGACATACTATCTGGGGACTGAACGCGAACTCTACTGGATCTGGAGGCTTTCAGCGGATGCAAAGAGCAATGCTGTGCAAGGCTGCTCGCCCGCCCGCGCGCTCAGCCGCAGCGGATACGAGGCGCTTGGCATAGTAGCGAAGCGGCTTGAGTAGGCTTTTGAGGGTATATGGGCTGCGATGATCATTTTGTGCCTTAGACATTGGGCTTGTCCAGTAGTCCGATCAGTCCTGAATCGAAGTTGATAAAAGGCTATTTATCTTGAAAGATGCCCAGCAGCGGTCGAAGGAAGTCGAACCCTAGTTTGTGGTTTGGCCCAATCATGCCGCGGGGTGACCGCTCGCCGCGCCAGTCAAACCTCAATGACGCGCCGCATATCCGAGCCATCGTAAAGATTGATGCTTGCGACACAACACCGCCGCTTTCCCGGCTGCAGAGGTCCATCACGTCGATCTGCAAGGACTGACGAACTGAGAACAAGTTCCGAGAAACCTCCAGCTGTTGTCAAGGGATCTGGTAGCGGCAAGAGGAATCTCCGGTAGAATTTGCGTCCACTCTCGAGCTCTGTGATGATAAGATGATCTCAGAATTGCCATAGCTCAGAGGCTTCAGACGTGTCTCTGGACGCGTTTTCGCTTTCAAACAGCTAGGCGTCCCTTGGGAAGCAACTACTACTTCTGGTGGGGTATCGGTGACAAAAGATCGAAACTGGTTAATCTAATCAGATCCAGAGATTGTACAGGCTCAGTGCACAATGCGGCCGATGGTGCAGCCACTGAAGCCCGAATTGCGCGCTTCCAAGCCTTGAATCAGCCGCCCAAGGTTGATCTAACGGAAGGCGGAACAGAACGTGCATGGGACGACAGTGTTGTGGTGGGTCGAGCGCACGCGTTCGTGGAGAAACGCGTCGCTGCACGGGCACTGTACGGACGCGATCTGTGGCTGGGTTTCGCGACTGAACAACTGTGATCTGAATTTGGAGGTGATGGAGGAGTTAGAAAGGCTACAAAATTGGTGTCATTCAACTGCGCGCAGTCGACTTTGCCAGTTTGCAATGTCGTTGTTAAAGCAGCGTGTAAACGGCACCGTCAGGCAGATGTGATCGTTTTTGCTGATGGTTCACGTCATTAGCGCCTTTCAAAGTCGGAAACTGAGACCCAGCCCGCGCCTTCCTCGCGACCTCACGTGTGCCCGAGCGTCCTTTCTCGACTCTTAAGAGACGCGCTCCTCGACACAAACACTCGACATTAACAGCTTCAGTGCCTTTCTTTCCTACCACCTGTAATTACAACAGTACGGTCGCGGTCTTCACATCATAGCACCGCGCGTTTTATCAATTTGCCTCACAATGTCGGCCCTCCAGTCCACACCATCCAAGCAGGTACGCGTAACCTGAGCAACAATGATGGACGCGTCTTTTTAACACACGTGCAGGCTGCTTCCGCAATTGACACACTCAAGATGTCTGATTCACCAGCAAAGAAGCTCGACTTCTCGTCTGCCAACAAGGAGAACACTTACAAGCCCATCGTCGGTATTCCGGACCTCGAAGAGGAGGAAGTAGACGAGGTCGACAAGAAGTTCCACTCTGTTGCACCTACCATCAAGCCCGAGGAGGCAGACGAGCCCATCCTGCAAGAGAACCCCCAGCGCTTCGTTCTCTTTCCCATCAAGTACCATGATGTAAGTCCCGACGCGTCGGACGCGTTCTAACACGCGTCACGACACTTCCGCCATCACATAGACTGACATCATGCCTCACAGGTCTGGCAAATGTACAAGAAGGCAGAGGCTTCCTTCTGGACCGCCGAAGAGATCGATCTCTCCAAGGACCTTCACGACTGGAACAGGCGTCTCAACGACGACGAGCGCTTCTTCATCTCCCACGTCCTCGCTTTCTTCGCTGCCTCCGATGGCATTGTCAATGAGAACCTTGTCGAGCGCTTCTCTGGCGAAGTACAAATTCCTGAGGCACGATGCTTCTACGGCTTCCAGATCATGATGGAGAACGTCCACGCCGAGACATACTCTCTCCTCATCGACACATACATCAGCGAGCCCAAGCAGCGCACATACCTGTTCAACGCCATCGACAACAGTGAGTCATCAATACGCACACTGTGCAGCAATCAAACTAACATGCCTCAGTTCCCTGCATCCGCAAGAAGGCCGATTGGGCTCTGCGATGGATCTCTGACAAGAACTCCACCTTCGCCAACCGCCTTGTTGCTTTTGCCGCTGTCGAGGGTATCTTCTTCAGTGGTTCATTCGCATCCATCTTCTGGCTAAAGAAGCGTGGCCTGATGCCCGGTCTCACATTCTCCAACGAACTCATCTCTCGCGACGAGGGCATGCACACAGACTTTGCCTGTCTCCTCTTCTCGCTGCTGAACAACCGCCCGAGCAAAGAGGCCGTCGAGGCCATCATTACTGAAGCCGTTACAATTGAGCAAGAGTTCCTGTCGGACGCTCTTCCTTGCGCCTTGCTCGGCATGAACGCCACTCTCATGTGCCAGTACATCGAGTTCGTCGCCGACCGCTTGCTGTTGGCCCTCGGCAATCCCAAATGCTACAACGCCACCAACCCCTTCGACTTCATGGAGAACATCTCGTTGGCTGGCAAGACGAACTTCTTCGAAAAACGTGTTGGTGACTACCAGAAGGCCGGTGTCATGGCCAGCACAAAGAAGCAGGAGCAGACCGATGGCTCATCGCCACCAGCAGAGGCCCAGGGCACGTCTGGAGACTTCAACTTCGAAGAAGACTTCTAGATGCCTTGCCCCTTTCTCCCCTGCTTTCTCACTTGCCATATCGCCACCATCTTGCACTGTTTACCTCTTGACCATGGGCATCGGGTACTGGGTTACCCCGTTTGCATATTCTTTTACCTCTGCATTGTCGGAGTGAGATTGCGTGCATCTCCTCATTGGGCGGCTTTGCCTTCCTCCTTTTGATACCTCTTTTATGCACTTTGGCGTACTGGCGTCGGCGGTCTTCATGAGCGATGCACTTGGATGCTGCAGTTTCGCACAAGGATAGTTCAGGGCTTCCAGATAATGATCAATATAAATATTCAATAACAGTATCCACGATCCTGTACATCGTTCTCGATGTGGACTGTCGATTCAGGCGCAGGCACTAAGACGCCGCGCGTGAGCTTGAACGGTGAAGCATCGAGTAGGCCCGAAGCCCTTTACGCATCTCGAAAGAAACACAATTTCGCTGTTCACTCGCACAGATGCTGAGGTGCCTATGGTCTTTGTCAACATCATCTCGTAGATGCGCAAGTAGTTTGTATCTGGGGTCGAGGTTGGAGATCTGTGACGTCACTAGCGCGGCGGAAGCCCGAGGCTGTCACCTTCCTATGAGGGATCCATTGCGCGCGACAAGCACTAGGCGAACCGGCTGCTTACATCTACTTTGTACCAGTACCACCGCGATGACCTTACAGCCTCTATTGACCGGCGGAATACGTCTGCAGCTGTGCTTCGTTGCCTTGGTTCGATTAGAGGCGGCGCTGGGCGAGTCGGTAGCCTTGTTTACCTCGTTACCCGGCCATTCCGCGAGGGAAAGGTCTTTGTACAACCAGAGTTGAGACCACCATACCGCAGTTACAACTCCACCGTTCGTTGCATCGCACATACATGTATTCGAGCCAGACGACGACATCGCACGACTAGCATAAGGGCGGAACAACATGGCAGATCTATTGCCCAGATTCAGAGTAACAGACCCACACACAGGCGCTGGGAGTCCACAGGACAGACGCGATGTAGGAAAACACGCCAGTAAAGGAGAGGGTGAGTGCCAGAACTCTCCTGTGACACCAATGCTTATCAAAAGCATGTAGCCACCAATGGCAAGATCGTCGCGAGCCTCCGCAGCCCTACTTCGCCCACGCGTTCGAACGACGAACAGAACAGCAACGATAGCGAGCGAGGCAGTCCTGATGCGGCCATAGATCCACTTTCGCAAGTATGCACACATCAAGGTATGCGCAAGGCAAACCATGAGGCTGACTTCGTACACAGCAAATACTCCAGAGAACGAACACATCGCCCGCCATACAAAAATTGCGAATACAGAACACAGATTCGTACGCAGCGCATTCGCAAACATCGCTCCACGATGCAGTACCAAATACGAAGCATAGCGGCGAATCTCCGCGCGACTTGAGTGCAAGCACCAAGGCCGAAAGAAAGTGAGTTACCTTCCTTCAAGGCTGACAGATGTGATGATGCGCCAATTGGTCGTTACGGCCCTACCGCGCGCTCTTCGTAAAGCACCATATCTCGTATTGCTTTTGGCGCATCGGTCTCAGGCTGACCTGGCACTCTGCGCTCCCTGATTGCGTAGCCGTGGGGCTAAGCCTCGGTACGAACATCGTAACTGACCGCACTGTAGGAAGGGCGTTTCGTTTCTGAGCCGCTTCATTGGCAACAAAAAGAAGAGCTCCCCTGATGGTACAAGCGACAATGGCTCTGAGTTTGGTGATTTTCGACCTGAGGGTATGGACGCACAGCTTTACGTGGATAATTTTGGCTTCAGCCCACGGCACCCGCAGCCTCCAGCTTACATCAAAGTACGCGCCAAATTCAAGACAAGAAAAGAGTTCGACCGGGTTTTCCTAGCACAAGAGCTTCGTTCCGGTGCCGATAAGAAAAGTGCCCCTGCCGCAGGGTCGAATCCAGCCCCTCAATCAGGATCAGCGGCCACCAAGAACCCTATTTGGGCCACCGAGTTCAGCAAGGATGGCAGGTATCTGGCTGCTGGTGGTCAGGACCGAGTCATTCGGGTATGGGCCGTTTTGTCAAGTGCTGAGGAGCGAAGAGCGCACGAGAAGGACGAGAGCGATCCTGCAGGCGAGGCGAACCATCTCAGTGCCCCGGTGTTCCAGCAGAAGCCCTATCGAGAGTACAATGGCCACACAGCGACCATCTTAGACCTGAGCTGGAGCAAGGTACGCATTGAGTGACGATGTATTGTGAGACGAAGGGCTAATGCACCCAGAACAATTTCCTTTTGTCTTCATCGATGGATAAGACCGTGCGTTTATGGCACGTCAGCCGCGAGGAGAACTTATGCACGTTCAAACACTCAGACTTTGTTCCCTCAATCCAGTTTCACCCCATGGACGACCGCTTCTTTCTAGCTGGCTCGCTCGACTGCAAGCTCCGCTTATGGAGTATTCCTGATAAGAGTGTTGTATACACAGCCTCAGTTCCTGATATGATCACGGCTGTTACATTCAGTCCTGACGGCAAGACATGTATAGCAGGAACCTTGGGTGGTCTATGCAATTTCTACGACACCGAGGGGCTGAAATGGCAAGCGCAGCTGCACGTCAAGTCGACTAGAGGGCAGAACGCGAGAGGCAGCAAAATCACCGGACTTCAAGCAACATACTGGCCTCCTGGGGCCGAGAATGGTGAGGTGAAACTACTGGTCTCAAGCAACGATTCCCGTTTGCGTATCTACAATATGAAGGACAAGAGTCTAGACATGAAGTTCAAGGGCCACGAGAACAACTGCAGTCAAATCAGAGCGGCATTTGTCGACAGTTCTGGGCATATTGTGTGTGGAAGCGAAGATAGGAAGGCGTACATTTGGTCAACCACCTCCCCAGAAGGCGATAAGAAGGACCAGCGTCCCTTAGAAATGTTCGAGGCACACGACTCCATCACGACTTGTACAGTGTTTGCCCCTCTGCAGACACGGCAACTGCTCAGTGCCTCTGAGGATCCGATCTACGACATGTGCAACCCTCCACCAGTAACGCTTGTGTCTAGGGCTGAGTCTGTGTACTCTTCCCGCGTGCATACAGAAGCCGGCTCAGCACACCCGATGCCGACCCCAAACCAGAGTTCATTCCCAAGAGCGAACAAGACTCCAGCGTATGTTGCTCGCTGCGAACATCGCGGCGGTAACATCATCGTCACAACTGATTACAAAGGGTCGTTAAAGGTATTTAGGCAGGATTGTGCGTACGATAAGCGTACAAGACTGAGGGAGACATGGGACCATGCGTCCAAGATGGGACGCCCAAGCAGTGTTCTCTCGCGAACCAGCCGTTCTAGGCGAGACAGCGTGTCGACGCAGCCTCCCAACGATCGCATCATGACATGGCGGCAGGACATATCGCACGGCAGTTTTGATTCAACAGGGTCAATACGGCGAAAGAATGGTCGCAGCCTCTCCCCTCGCAAATCCATGGCAGCACTCAGCCTAAACTCTGCTCGAGCACCTGACTCTCCAGTCCTAGGACCAACGACTTCACACGACATTTCTAATTTGGAACCCGTAGGCACCCCGAGAACTTCTGGTTCTGTCGGTCGTACACCCGCACAAAGCGCATCCCGCTCTGAAGTCTCCATGTCCCCGCGCATCAGTGTCTCTGAAGAACCCGAACCTCCCGAAGAGCCCGAAGCGTCCGAGAAAGCAGACCTCCAAAAGCACCCTTCTATCACCAACCCACTTTCCATAGTGAACGGCCAAAGCTGGTTCTTCTGGACAGGTAAAGGAGGCCATAACAAGAGTCAACGACCGCCCTTAGAGCCACGTGCGAGTCAAGTCAGCCAACACAGTCAGGTTAGTCAACTCACTGACGAGATGAGTGATGGGAGAAGTGACAATGGCAATGAGGTAGCGAAAAATGACAATAGCAAGTGCACTCGTTGTGGAGGGAAAGAGTTTGAGGTTGCAGCTAGAAGTGTGGGGCATTCCATGGAGGAGATGGCGATGGTTTGTAAGAAGTGCAGGGCTACAGTCGACTAGGCAGTTCGCCGACATGCCAGGACCCAACACAACAATGATACCAAGATTGCGGTCAACGGTCATTCTTTTGTGGGCATGTTTAATCGTATCGCCCGGCTCACTTTGTGGAATTGTGTATAAAGCTCGCCTATCTCGGCTCGTGAATATTTGTACGTCCAATCATCAACATATCCAAAAGACGACAAACGCATCTGTCTGCCTGAACAGTATTCACTCAGGCATCACATAGTCGTCCAACGAAAATCCATGAATCCCGCTCCTCACCCTCACAGTCTGATTCTTCTCATTTGGCAACACCACGTCTGCCCTCGCGTTAGGCGGGATCTGCACCTCCAATCTGAACCCAGCTTCTGTACAATTCCACGTACTCCTCACCACCATTTACGGACTCAAATACGTCGTATTCGCACTCTTAGTATCGCCTCCCTGTTCGGGCGCTACAAGTACCGTTTTCCACCCCGGCTCTCCTGGCGCGAGGCCACCGATCTTCTGGTGAATCCAGTCCGCCACACTGCCGAAAGCGTAGTGGTTGAAACTTGTCATCTCGCTCGGGTTGATTGTGCCGTTGGATAGCAACGAGTCCCAGCACTCCCACGTGGTGGTGCCGTTCATCGCGACTTGATACAGCCACGAGGGCACGCTTGTCTGCAGCAGCATCTTGTAGAAGGTCGCAGTGCTGTTTACGCCAGTAGAGTGCAAAACCCAGCTGTTGGGTGCCTGCGAAGCCCGTCCCGACGAGGAAGGAGTTATTTTCGATGATCGAGTTGAGTGTCTCTGCGGCTTGGGGGCGTGTGGCCGAGTCGAAAATGTCGAAATGCAGGCCGAGGGCTAAGGCGGTTTGGATCACGTTGGCGATGAGGCCGGAGTAGGGTTCAATCCAGGCTGAGTGGAAGGCGGAGATTAAGTCATCGCGGTCCGAGGCGTATGTTTTGGCCTCGGAGGTCTTGTCCAGGACGCTGCTAATCTGGGAGAGAAGACGAGTCATTTGGATTAGGTAGGCATCAGCGACAAGATGTTTGTGTGTGGTTGCGTTAGCGGGTGCGTCAGAGGGAGATAGAGGGTCAAGCCAGGCCGCGTATTGGAAGGTACTTCGGTTCCAGAGTCCGTCTTCGTTACGTGGGATGCCAGAGTCGATCCAGGCCTGTGCTCCAGGATATTGTTCCTCAAGCATGCGCTTGTCGCCAACTGTCTGGTAAAGCGCCCATGGGTTGCCCACAATTACATCGCCCCGAATAGCAGTTGGTCTTCTGAATGGATCACTACCGTTGTTTGCGAAGTTCAGATCGAGTGACGGCACGATATGTGGGGTTGAGTTGAGCCCACCAGTTCTGCTCTCTGACCAGACATCCTTGAGCCCGAGAATCGCACCCAACCAACCAGATTTTGACCAAAGTCAATCAGTGTCTTGCCAGAAGGTGACTGTAATACTCTTTGCGGTTCGATTGTTTGCACTTCTCGCATCGGTGGGCCATCCGGAGGGGTGAGCATGCCCTTCAGTGGCGGTAACTGCTTTACACCGAGCCATTCGCTGTCATCGAACGAAGGTTCAGACCAGCCGTCTACCTCGTCTTGAGTCATGGACTTCGCCATCGTACAACTCCGCTGTCAGAGTCGGACCATCGGCACTAGCTTGCCATGACAAGTCAGGCTTGATCGTTTGCTTCGTGCCGTCCTCGTTAGTGATGGTCAACAGTGCAAGTACACTGATTGTGTCACCGTAGAAATTTCGCGAGTTCAGGAAGCCCCAACGTCCTTTATCAAGGCAGTAAGGCCAAAAGACCTTAGCATCTCACATACCTGACCACCATCCTTCTCCGACAGTAACGCCGACAGCATTCCCTCCGCTAGTCAACAGCTGAGTAACATCGTAAGTATCATATGTATGTCTGAACTGGTACGACATGTCCCCAGGTGCAAGGACATGGTCGCCAACCCTCTGACCATTGATCTCTGCCTCATAGATTCCAAGACCGGTGATGTAGACTCGTGCAGACGCGATGGTGGAGTTGACACTAAAACCTTTCCGAAAAAGAATTGGCTTATGCGTGGCGTCGACCTCTGTTTTTCTGTCAGCGGCAATTGGGACTGCGCCAGCCCAGTCTCGATCCAAAAGCGCAGCCTCTATTGACACGACATTATACCAATTGGTGGCTGATCCACCGCCGTACGCCCTGGTCCTGACGGTAGCTGATTCTGAGCTTGAGAGCGGTTCATCCGGCCAGGAAACGAGTGTGGACTCCGCGGAATTGACACCAAAGATACGAGGTACTCCGTCGCGTGTGATTTCGATTTCATAAATAGTCTGCTCCCAATCAACAGCAGTGCCTTCGAATCTCCAGGAGATCCTAGGCGAAGCTTCAGCAATACCGAAAGCTTGACGATGGTATCCGAACGAAACTGAGGAAATCGATACTGCCATATTGTCGTTTGTGCATCGAATGCTACAAGAATGCATTTGATCTGCTCCATGGACCTTCATGATCGAACACTTGTATCCGTCTCAATTCCTTGCATAACGTAACGGGACATCGTTGAGCCCCCAAGCTCTCGGTGCAAAACTGTCGCGAAAGCTCACACCGGAGCACGCTCTTGTCGTACGTCTGCATAATCGCCGAAGATGTACACCGAGCATTGTCAACTGGCAGGGAATCTTTCTGTACCATGCTGATCTCGATTGCGGAGATATCTGGGGAAATGTTTTGGCAGTGGGGAAATCAATGTAGCAATGCGCCTCGGCAGATACCGTGTCTGTGCGCGTGACGCCCGGATTCGCGTGACGCCCGCTTTTTACTAGTAAAAGCAGCAAAATTTAGCATCTTTAAAGCTAAATAACTCTTTA
>JAFISE010000172.1:39557-60098 GCA_022560025.1 Stagonosporopsis chrysanthemi | reverse complement strand
GGGTTTGTGAGGGGGGGGGGGGGGGGGGGGGGGGGGGGGCGTGTTTCGGGGGGGGGGGGGGGGGGGGGGGGGGGGGGGGGGGGGGGGGGGGGGGGGGTTACTTGACGAGGTCTCGCCGCTCCGGCAGTTTGGTTTGAAGGGGGTTTTGCTGAGCCAATGTGTCCTCGTGTAGGAGACGACTCAAATTGCTGTCATGGAACGATGGGACGATGGGACGGTGGGATGGTATGGTATGTCAAACCATCAAATGCTGGATGCGGATATGTGTTGGAGTGAAAAGAGCTCAGCTACACCGACCGGGGTTACTTACTTACCTACCTACCTACTTCGTAAACTAATTTTGTCCATGTGGAAATTGGCGGTCAGATGAGTCGACGTGGTGTGTTTGTTCCGCAAGGCGTAAGAAGAAGAAGAAGAAGAAGAAGAAGAAGAAGAAGAAGAAGAAGAAGAAGAAGAAGAAGAAGAAAGCTCTTGATCGACCTTGAATCATTGCATCCATTGGTGATGGTGCGCGTTATTATTATCATGCTGCCTGCCTGGCATCCTGGTCTCTCTTCCCTCCCTCTCTCTCTCTTCCGCACAACACCATTGTAATGCAACCCCCAAACAAAATCCTTGCATGAAATCGTGCGCCCCTCCTTTTCTCCACCGCCCCCCCCTCCCCCACGAGTCCCCGCAAGACTCCACGCTGAGTTGCTGTATATGTAGTGTTTTCAATGCGGGACTTAGCCCCCCCGACAAACCATTCAGCTGTCATCACCATCATTATCCCATGTTTGCAGGTAAAATTTCTGAATCATGCTCTTCGCCGACGCGCGGGCATTTCGGGCCGGGAGTCGCCTCTCCCGGCCCTCCAATCCAGCCATGATTTTGTGATCTGGACTTGATCTTGGGCTGGGCGGAGCCGGAGCCAGCGGGGTTGTGAAATGGCGCAATTGAGCACTGGAATGGGCACTGGGGTGTACGGCAGGAGTTGCTGGAACTGGGGATAGAGGTGAGGTTGACTTGCGGGTAGGTGTGGGCGTTTTTGGTTCAGGACTTGCTGGAACTGGTACTGGTGGTGATAGTACTGGTGGTGATGGTGTTGTGGCAAGAGACACTTCTAAATGTATCGAGTCCGCTCTGTGGCTTTCCCGCGCAGACGTCAATGGTGTACTTGAATCGCGAGTGGGTTCAGGCCTCAACGTACTTGCTTCCGTCTTGGAAATGGGGATTGCTCCAGGACCTGCTCAAGTTAGGGTCGTGATGGTAATTTGGTGGGATATTGGAGGCGCACGTTTACTTGACTTTAGACGTGCTAGGTCGAAAACGGTTTCAGTGCTCTCTGACCTCCTTCGGCGTGGATGCTTGCGAGCAGGCAGAGACACACCAGTCAAGGATCCTGAATCCTTGTCCTTTCCCTTCGTATTCGGTGCGATTTTCTTGTCGTTCTGATATTTGGGTGTGTCGTTGTTGTTACCGGGCGTCTTCTCCGAAGCCCCTTCAGGGCCCAGCTCTGTGTCAGGTTGCTTGGCTGTCGGACTGGGTTGCGTGGCGGTCTCAAATGGTGAATGTGAAAGTCTAGCAGGTGACATGTCAGGATGGCGCATCGGGTTCGGCTCATCTATACTCAACTCTTCTGCCGCAAAGACATCTTCCAAATTCATGGTTGACTCTACACTTTTCTCTGTGTTCGTTGACTCATCACCATAAGCTGGGACAGCAGGAGCTCCGGTCCCATCCAGCAGTTGTTGCAGGTGTTCGGCTAACCATTTTCGGACAACGACCTCGATAGGTCGCTCAGACTCGTGTCGGAACCAGGTCTTCCAGAACATGTCCTTCCCGTGTTCGACCTTCGATAACCTGATTGCAACAAGGGTGGCGAAGGCGGCGCGATTGCTGTCTCTATCAAACTTGCGCGTATGGACTGCGATATTCAACTTCAAGTTGCTGATCTTTGTGGGGTGGCAACTGTTTACCCAACCGCTCGGATATCAGAGAGAGCACCTTTTGCGCCTCCGGCTCTATTGCTACAGAGTCGTAACGGGTGTTGTCCTTATATAAATACCATTCTGGCGTGGGAAGAAGTCGTACTTCGACAACAATCCAGTACGCGTCTGCAACACGCACTAGGCTGATAGCACGCGTCGACTTCTCAAGACGATCTATCCATGACCTGCCACGCGAGTCAAGGGGGGAGGAGTCGTCCCCTTGGACTAGCTTAGCCAAGTCACCACAGAGTAAAACGTAGGTGCTCGGTCTCTTCTGCGCCAACTGCGACTGGAGAGTCAGGTCAATGGTCGATATCAGAATCTCCTGATCCGGCAGGAGACTGCAAATATCCTGAATATGAACAAGCTTGCCGCCTATGGAAAGGCTACTGTCCCCCACAATGCTGCTTGTCCCTGGCTCCTGCAACTTTCTTTTGAAGGTTTGTAGGAGCCCTTGAATGGGACCAGAGGGGGCTTCCAATATCGCTGTATCAAGCTGTTCTTTCCACCCGGTCACTGAGTGAGATCTTGCCGCAGCATGGTGTGCTTGTCTGCTTCTTCCCACATCATTGTCTGACTCTGTTTCGCCTTCAGAGTCTTCAAGATATCGTTTGGTCCCCCTACAGGTTCTGGATTCGTTTTCGATATCTCCGTTCTCAGATACTGTGGTCTGTTGAGGATGTTTATGAGCCAATATCGTTGAAGCAAAGAATGCTTTGTTGACTTACCCTGTCAGTATCGGCCTCTTGAATTGAAGATGAGTGATGCCAAGCAACAGAGGATACAGGAAGAGGCTCCAGTGAGCCACGTACATCGATCTCGCTGGCCCGGGCTTTGCTCAGCTTAATCAACATGGCCAACCAGGTTTCTTGGCTACTGATCGGACAAAATTCAAGCCTTGTTGCCCTTGAGCCATAGGAGGAATCAAGCGGGTTGCCATCTGTAGAGGAAAGCCATATCTGATTGTTGAATCTGAACCGATCATACTTTTTCAGCCGGATTGAGAACTCGAGCCAAGTAGGCCATGTAGCTCTATCACCCGTCGTCGGTGTTTCGTTGTCTTTGATGGTTTTCAACAAACACAAGCCCAGACATGACCAGTTTTCATCGTCGTCGAAGCACATTAGGCGTAAATGTAAGGTCCATGTGCCCAGCTTCTCCATGCGGGCGTCCTTTGTTTGTTTCTGGGTGCTCCCGTGTGTCTCCTGCCTGACTGCAGCCATATTCTACCCCAAGTCAGTGAGCACGTCACTGAAAAGAATATGTTAAGACGCCTTACAAGTCTTATGCTCGACACAAGATCTATGTGGGGTACTGCACTGAGCCGCAAGGCTGAGAATGACTCCTTCTTGTTGTCTAAATACGACTCTCTCGGCTTGGATGTCTGTCTAACTATCGCGGACGACAAGCTGTGGCAGAATAGGAGTGACGGCGATATGACTGATGAGGCAAGGCAGGTTGCAAAAGATGAATTACACGTCCCAAGGGAAGTAGAGGCAATTACGTGTCAGAATGAGTGAGTGCAAAACGGGAACACGTCGGCTGATACAAGGCGCTAACGCGGCGTGAATTGCTGCAGGAACTGCTCCAGTGGATTCTTGAAACTTAGAAATGCGAGCCGCCTATCGACTACCGATCGGAGGGACGCTACAAGCGATGGCCGCGTCAGCTCACAGATGATGGAGCTAGTCATACTCTGTAAGGTAGGTGGGTATCACTCAGGAGTCAGGTGGGTGGATAGCACAAACGGAGCATGATAGAGGAAGGGGCTAGATTTCTCAGCTACGCTGCAGAAGGAAGCAGCGGTGTGTTCAGATTTTCACGATAACCACGGTAGTAAGAAGCGACAGGGATGGGTTGAAGGAGTGTGCATGACGAAGACAGGCTCTGTTGACTTCTCTGCGCAGGGAGCTCGAACCACAAGCTGAGGAGTCGCCGTCCAACTGCCTTCCTTCCATGGCACCCTTGACAATGCGACATGAATTCCAGGTCGTTAGACCCAGCTTAAATCAATAGTTAGAATCTAGGACTGAAGTAGAGTCTTGCCAGTTGCGCAACCTGTGTCGAGCTCTCCCGTTGACATGACTGCAGTGCACTGCACCTCAGCCGTACCCGAGTGATGCCCAGAAAGCACAGTTTTATACCTTTTGGGTATTCTCAGCCATAGTGTTGAAGGGAGAAGGCCTTGTTTAGTTTGGGTATCATGCGGAGTAACATTCGTCATTGCGCTGGCCGTTCCTTGCCGAACAGCAGGATATACATGTTATTTGGTTCATAGTGTGTCACTACCTTTACCCCTTGGGTTTAATGAAGTAATCATTTGTCTGCTAAGTTTAATTTCTACATCAGGTATTGTGCATTAGGGGTCAGTGTTGTTGCGTAGCTGCGTTGGATTGGATGTCGCTGGAGACTCCTGCTTCTCTTCCACGGCGAAAAGAAAGTGCACAGGTACCATTAGCAAATTTTCCGACTTGACATTAGTTCTTGTGCGAGCGCGATTTTCTCAAGACTGGTAATGCGCAAGAACAGCCAATAGTTAGCACACAGCGTAGAAAGCATATGTTGTTGTCAAGATACAAACCTATACCGGCCGGCGCATTTCTACTAGAGCAACGAAACACTTTCTAATTATCCTGTCTGTAGAACCGTATCTATAGAGCTACTAAAACCATGCTAGAGCGATTGCAAATCTGCTTTGAGCCTAAACACTTTGTCCAAACAATGAATACTAATACACTCTCTTGGTGTTAGATCACCAACATGCACTTGATGAATGAACACATCGATCTCCTCAATCAACTTCCGCTTAGTGGAAGTAACGCTGTCCAGCGATCGTTCGAGCACATGCAGGAGGTCCAGCCGGTTTTGATGGCGGCTGATATCGTCTGACAGCTTTTCTCGCGACTCGCAGTCGACTGCAAGATCAAATCCAGAGATTGAGTCACGCATTGGTACAAAGCCGTAGTCCGTGAGAATGTCACAGATCTGCTGTGAGAATTGTTGGCGTTTGCGAAGCGCGACCAGATCTAAGACTGTGGACATGATGGTTGCGTTCAGCTGCTCGCTGACTGCATTACCGTAGTTTTTGACGCCCAGATACTGCAGTTGTCTACAGACCTCTGCGGTGGTTTTGTGAAAGTTGAGAATCGTTTCCTTCGCTTGTGTCTTGATACGATTCGAAACATCGCAGCAGGATTCCAAAACTCTGCCGAGAGCCGCGGGAGTGACCTCGTGGTGCTCATCCTGGACATCGTCATCAGAATCCGAGAAGACGATCGGATTGTCTTGGGAAATGTCAGCCTTTGCTTCGATGCTGTAACCTAAGGCTGATTGGTAGTCTTACTCAGTTGTCCATACGAGCTGCGACTGGATTTCGTATGGTGTCCAGTGCTTCCAACCACCTCCACACTTTCCAAAATTGTGCTTGATCCTAGCATCCCGATACTGTGGCTTGAATGAAGAACAAATTGTTATCGGAGAAACAGTAAGAATGACGGCTACGGTCGATGCTGTATTGGGGCTGGTTAAAAATCTATAAGTTCTGCTGGACTCTGCGGGTGGATCCACGTGCCGCTCGATGTTAATAGCTGTGTAAGCGACTGAGGCTTTTGTACGGGCTTTTCTGTAACTATGTCACAAGGGTTTGCTCAAATAAGGCCCCACTACAGGCAGCGTTCTAGGACAATGTTTTAGGCATTGCTACCGGCGCTAGATATTTCTTTAGATACGTGTGCAGATATGTGGCCTTCTAGGCTTTGTAAAGCTCAACAGGTTTAATTCAAGAGGATAAAGATAAGATTTTGACACTTCGATGTGTAACTAATGCTATCTTGACACTGGTTACTGGCAGGGGTAAGTGAAGGGATGCAGTCGAATCTTAACAGACACGCAAGTGAATGCCGCACAGGCTCTGCTACAAGCTTGATACCATTCATTGATGGGCGGTCCAATCAACAGGAGAAAGCTCAAAGGTGGAGCGACCCAATGCACGACTCGCATTAGCTGGTCCTTTCATTACGCCACCGGACACAACACCCAGAATTCGTGTGGAGCAGCCTCAAATGTGCTTGGCGGTGACTCCCTTTGGTTGAGTTTGTGGACCGGCGCTCTGCACTATCGAATATAACGCTCCGTGGACTCCCATCCCGAAATGGTGCATGCAGCAGCTCAGTCATCTATTGGTCACCAGGTCGGCTAAGGGCAATGCAATATACTGGTAGCTTCAAGGCATAGTTCTTTTGTTGCTAGTCACGCAATTCTGGTGGCAGTACTGCGGTAACAAATCCCTCAAATTGCCCGACACTCCTTCAACTCTCCCCACGATGTCATCCTACAGTAAGTGTTGTAGTGCCTGCCCTCGCTCATTTACCTTTGACAAGATACTGACGTTACAGTAAGTTGCATAGTGCTGAGGAAGAAAACTGGTTTAGATCCATACGACGTTCGTACTTTCGTTCCCAAGCCCGGGTTGACGATTCCGGTCGGACGGACATCTACTTCCAACGTCGCGGCGGAGGACAACGCCTACATCGACAACGAGACAGTCTCAAAACGCCATGCTACATTGAAAGTTGGCTCCGATGAGGACTTTCCAAACGTCTATATTGTGGATCATTCGACATACGGTACATACCTTAATGGTACAGCTCTCGAGACCGGAAGTCGAACACTGCTGTCAAAAGGCGACAACATCCGGTTTGGACTTGAGCCAGAAGAAACAGACAGTATGTTGAAACACTTAACAGTTGTCAATCTGTAGCTTAGATTGATACAGGTAACTTCGAAGCTCATAGCTACGAATATTGCGAGCAAGTCTGGCAAACGCAAACGAATCCCAAGCGGCCGGGAAATGAGGCTCTCAATGAGATTGATACGTCGGATATTTTGAAGAAGACGTCTTATGGGTCGCACGACGAGGGGTTCCCAGAGGCTGAATCATCTACCCCTGCCCGGTTGCCGCGCGTCGCTACGCCCACGCGCTCGTTCCTTCGTGACGTGTTTGTCGCAATCCTAGGTACTACAGCGGTTGTCCTTTTCGCACTCGGAACTCTCGCGGTATACCCGTCTTTGTTAGAGCATCTCTTGTCCTTTGGTCAGCCGTGAGTTGGAAACAAGGTAGACGCTTCTTCAATACAATATTGCCGATGCCCTGCAAAACTCGTGCACCATCCCTCCTAGAGCTGACTAGCAGTAGCAGCTGCAGATTTGCTATGCCCATGAGGTGGGACAGTTTGGAAAGCATCTTGCTGGGAGGGGCCAAACTCTAGTCTGCTAGTGCGTGGTACGCTTGTTGGCGCCATGGTACACATGCCTTGATCTGTCACAGGTAGTGCGGTAGTGCGCACGTCTTGCAAGTCAAACAGAAAGACACAGATGTTCATTCAAACGGCAGAGTTCCAGAACAATCCCATTGTGCTCAAGCTCCCAGAGAGTGGAAGCACCGCGCCACCTCATATCGCGTTCGCCCGACTGAAGAGCCTTGCTCCCTCTTGCCATTTACGCCCCGCTTTTTGAGCACCCATATCTCAGAGACGCTGACACAGCGCACTCGCAATCTTCCCGTCCCAACTCCCCAACCACCGCCGCTTGTCCTCCCTCTCCTTGGACCCAACTTCCAGCACCGCCCCGCCGCCCGTGAAGTCCGCGAGCGCGCAACCTTCTTCCCTGTTGTGCGTTAGCTCAAATCCCTTCACCTCCAGGTCCATCTCCAGGTCCATCTCCTCATCCCCTCTCCCCGCGCATCCGCATACGCCTCCCCCATATAATACCATCCCCACAAACGACCCCACCGCGAAAAACATACACGATAGAGAGCGAGGAAAAAAAATCACACAGAAACAACAAAACTACTCACTGGTAGAACCGACACACAACCCCCTTCTCCACGCTCAGACTGCGCACCGCGCCCCCGTCGAACCCGCCGAAGACGTTGCGCAGGTCCGTGCACCAGGTGCTGGCGGGGAGGAAGGTGGAGGAGCCGCGCAGGCGGGGGGCCTTGAAGAGGGTTGCGGCGCGGGCGTCGTGCGGGCTGTCGTTGTCTGGGTGTGCGGTGGAGGAGCTGTCGGGGGTGGTGGTGGAGGTGGAGGAGCTGTTGGAGGTGGCGGTGCCCTCGTTGGGGACAGTGCCGTCGCCAACAGCGCCTCGAGGAGTGAAAGACAAGGCGGCAGGCACCATGCCCCTCTCGCGTGGACCCTCCGTTGCCTGCACGGCACGCGCCGCATTGGCTGGAGGCGCGACGTCGACTTCGACTTCGATCGTGTCCAGTACGGGCTGCAGGAGCCACGCCGCGGGGACGGGGACGTGGAGTGTGGTTGTGGTTGTGGTGAGTGCGGTGGGGAGGGGGAGGGCGGCGGCTAGAGTGCTGAGGAGGGTGGCGATGAGGATGAAGAGGAAGAAGGGGTTGGGGGTGGGAGGCGTCATTGTGGTGGTGGTGGTGGTGGTGGTCGAGTGGGTGCTGTGGGAGAGTAGTGAGCGGAGGGGAACAGGGAGATGGGAAAACAGGGTGTATTATTGAGCTGGAGGAATTGTGGAGCAGGCTGCAAACGGCGACGGTGAGGTGAGGTGAGGTGAAGGACGACTCCCCTGGCGTGGGGACACAACACCCTTGCGCGGGGTGGTGACGCGGGGTCCTTGTTCTGTTCGTGTGACCTTTGTCGACTATTTCGGGTTGGATTTTCCGATCAAGGGAAGGATCTCGACGCCGTGTATGCGGAGATGTTCCAGCGGGCGTGAATGTGCAGCCGGAACAATCTCATTCACTGCTCGATAAGCACTCACATTAGACGTAGAACATGGCTCTCGTTACGCGTAAACATGACACAACACTCGTCGCTTGAACGCTGCAAATTATGTCTCCCTCACACTCCTTCGAGACCTTCTTCGCCTTTCTTCGTGGCCCCATCTTCACTCGAGCTGGCCTCACCGTCTGCACCACCTGCATCGGACTCCTCACCCACGGACGTCCCGTCAGCACCCGCACCCGGAGCGCTTTCTACCGGCGCAGCAACGGCGTCCTTCGGTGGCTGCTCTACAGCAACGACAGGCGACAGAGCAGGCGCAGGCACAGGAGCAGTGCTCTTCACAGGCTCGGGCTTGGCAGGTTCAGGATCTGCCAGCTCCGGGGGCGGACTCTTTGGCTTTGGAGGCGCCGTCGCAGGGCTGGCATCTGGATCTTCTGGCGGAGAAGGGGCGACGCTGTTCGCGGGTGCAGACGTGTTGCCATTGGCGCTTGGAGACGACTCAGGAGCAGCGATGACCTGTGGTTGCTGTGGACGGGCGCGCAGAGCGGCGTTTGCACCTTCGCCAACAGCGTTCATATACATATCGGCTGGACACGTTAGATAAGCCAGACCATTTGTAGTGAGGAACTCACGGTCATTCATGGTATTGCTCCGCACAGCCTTGTCCAGCAACCTCGTCAACCGCGCCACCTCGCTCCGCACGCTCACGCTGTCGTCAATGGCTATCTCGTCGTACCCGTGCACGCCCTGCTGGATCCCCAACCACATCACCTCGCTGTTCTCCATCTCATCCACCACGCGGTCCAGATCGTCTCTGTACATCCGTGCGCGCATCGGCTGGCCCCTGCTCTTGAGATACGCGACAAGGCCCGCGATGATCGTGTTCAGTGCGCCGAAAACAGTGATGAGGACGTGCGAGGACTCGCTCGCGCCCAGTCCCGTCAGTGCAGCGCCCAGCACCACCTGCGTCAGGAGCAGAGTGTTTGACAGCGCTGCGGTGATGAGATACGTCGTGTTCTGCGCATTGCGAGCATACACCGCACGGCCGTACAGCGTTCTCTTGAAGTTCGCCGGCTTGGGCGTGTCCACCGGATTGTCAGAGGGCGGCACGCCAACAAGCAGGCAGAACTGCTTGTGGACATCTTGTTTGCGGTTGCTGCCATTGCCGATGAAGTCGGAGTTCAGAAACGGCAGGGGGTTCCCGCCCAGCAGAGGCGTGCGCTCGGTGGGCGACATGGAGGACGCTGCGACGCCGCGCAGGACAGATGATTTTTGAAGGAGCAGCGATTGCGCGATTCAAGGTTGGAGTCGGAGAGGAGATGAGATGTCTGATAGTGGCGTAGTGTGAAGGCTAACGTCTAGTTCCCGTGTGGGCGGCTGAAAGGTTCGCGGTCTAGTTCAAGCGATTTGCACAAATTGCGCCGCCGTGCAGTTTGGACACGATTTGGAGTTTTTGGATGTCGTGGACTGTAAATTGTGGAATAAGGTAATGGTAGCTTGAAGCAAGGGAGGCCCTCTACTTTTGCTGCCTTCTGCGGGTGACCTCAGGAGAGGTCATCCGGTGACACAAGACTGCGGCAACAGGTCATATTCACAAATACGTATCCAAACCTATGTACAATAAGACACAAAACGCATGACTGTATAGCCCATGACAGGCAGCGCACTCTATAACGCCGAAAAAGTATGGACAGGCGGTGGCGGGAGCCAGGGGTATTGTATAGTTCATGCGAAAATGATGAGTGGAGGAATAAATGGGAAACAGGAACAAGAAAGTCTGGAAGACACACGGTCAGTCTGCTTCATCTTCGGGTTGCACCTCGAGTCCCCGCAGCCGCTGGGCTAGAAGGCCAGCGGCGGGCGGCGATGCTGGACTTCCAAGTGGCGAGAAGGCGTTGCCACCATACCCGACGTCGCCCTTGTTGAGTTTCTCAAAAGTCGCTTCTTGGTGAATAATCGGGTTCCCAAGACCTGGTGGGGGCGATGCTAGTGGTGATCTGAAGGGGCTCTTTGGGTCAACATCCATGCGCTCGCGAGATACAGGACGCGATTCGATAGCAGCCAGACGAGTGAGATTGAAAGGTATGGGTTGCACGAGTGGGATGTCCGATCCGTACTCTCCAGACATGGATGTGCTGAATGGACTGCCCGTAAAGCGCACGGCAGGTGGAGGTAGTTGGGGGTTTTGCGGAAGGCCGTCCATCTGGTCGTACATCTGTTGAGACCGAGAGAGTGGCCAGGCTGCGCTCTGACGCTGACGGGCAGATGATACGCTCGGTGACGGCGCCGTCTGTACAATTGAGTCCCGTGACGGCTTGTACGTACTATATTTTGGCTCGGGCTGTTGGATCTCGTTGCGCAGCTTCTCCTTCCCGTCCGGCACTCGATTGGCAAAAACCACTCGAATACTTTTGTACAGGTAGTAGCGGCCCTTCCCAGTGCAGCATATATGTAAGTGAATCAGGTATCGCAAGATGGGTCGGTCCCTGGGATCGTCTGAGTTGCTGAGTGCAGCTTCTGGTCGATCCGTTCCGTAATTTTTTCGCGATGTCAAAGGCATGTCGATGATAGGTCCAGCGGAATAGCTGCGCTGACGGACGAACGTCTTCTGACCGGGTTCCATGTCCGACACATCGTATGGTACAAGGAATAGCTTGACAGCAGTTCTGTTCGGATTTTTGAGTACGATCTGTAGCTGTCCTTCGGCCGGGATGCGGTAGCAGCCTCCTGGTGGCGCTTTAGGTGAAGCCGGTCTGCGCTTCTTCTTCTCCTTTCGTCGCAGCTCGATGATCTCAGTTTCGCCAGGATGGTCTTCATCGAATTGCAGGCGAAAGTCAAGATTCTCCTGATCAGTCGTCGGGCGCCGTTTGCGCTTACTGGAATCGTGGTTCTCTGCTGGTGGTGCCAGCGTGTGCTCCAAATCTATCAGACCGACATAAGGACTTGGTTCGTTGTCAGAGATTTTGCCGTTTCCAGAGTTGTAGCTATAGAAAACTGCGGGAAACGGTACTGTCACGTGTGGTGGGCATTTCAGGCTCGACTTGCATTGTCCTCGTCCAAGCACGCCAATCTTGGCGACGAAATCCAAAGGTCTCGAAGGCGTGGTGGACATTCGGCCACGAAGTATCGACTCCTCATACGATCCTACCATAGGCGCGTGTTGCAAGGGAGACGCATCGGATATAGAAGGCCTACGAGCCGCAGATGGCGTCTGCGGGCTGGAGTGGGGTTCGAACTGACTAACAGAGGTCACAGACCGCCGGGGTTGATGCGCCTGATATGGAGCAGCCCCATTACGTCGCAGATGTCGTGCTGCCGGGGTGCCAGTCGCGGATCTCGCCATTTGCGTCGTCTGGTATTGATGGAAAGAGTCAGGTGAGAAGGTGTGACGCCGATTACTACGATCTGGGCTCCTCGAACTCTGCCTTGAGCTTGACCGTGACGTGAAGTCCAGATCAGGGTTGTTGAGCTGTTGCACCAGCGGGCTTGTAGGTGGCATGAATGTGAATGAAATCGACGGCGACTGCGAGATCGCCCGAGCGCGCGACACTGGCGGAGGGTCGTAGCTGAGCGCATTATTGAAGGCGTAGCGAGCAGTATTCTGAGAGACGGGTACAGCCGCCGCAGGGAATGAGCGGTTCCATGGTACGACAGGCGATGTTGCTAAGAACCCAGACGAGGGTGCGTTGCCTGCTCCTGAGCCTCCCTCCGGCTCGCGGAAGTCTCCAGAGTGTAGAGCTGACCGAGGTCGTGCAATTTCCAAGCCCGCAGATTGATGATGGGAGAGTAAGTCGGGCGTCGCTGTACCTGGCACTTGGAGCTCGCTAGGGGGGCTGGTGGGCGACTTTGGGCGATCTCGAGAAGACGGTCGTGAAGTTTCAGGACCGCAGTCGTGACGAGTTGCGCTCTGGGGTCACAGTCAGCTTCAACGACACAGATATGAGCCTCTTGTGACCGCGACTAAAGGCCTACGGAGCGTAAGATTTACTCACGTCCTGGCGAAACTGCCACAAAGGACTCTTCACTCGTTTGATGCGCTCAATCAAGCCGTTGCGATCTCGCGAACTCGGCCGTATATCATGGCTCACTGGCTCGTCAGTCCCGAAAAACCCGCTCATGCCCGTCAGAGAGAAGCCGCCCATGGGTGTCACTCCGTCGTCGAGTTTTGCCGCTACTTCTTGTGGAGGTTCAGCTGACGACATCTGGCGTGATGCAGTCCGCCAGGGCGGACCGTCTTCAGGATCATGAAATATCGGCATGTCTCAAACAACTTATGGCTAAAGACAACATAGGTACGGTGGTAGACAAAGTTTCAACAAGAACTGAGGCAGCGAAGTGTGACGAGCGTGACGAAATGGAGCACTGAGATGGCAGGGCAGGATCAAGCGGTTGGAGCACCTGCTGGCCCGGCGAATGACAAGAAAACTCAATTCGAAGGATGCGCTGGCTCCAGGGCCGCCTCACCGTGCACTCGCGGCCAGACGTCGAGACGAAACGCTGTGGATCTCTACGCGCCAGGTGCGGAGGTGAGGGCGGCAGGGTCTTGAAGGATGACGCGCTGTGATGCTTGACAAAGGCGAGCTCGGCTGCGATGATGAGTCTTATCGGGCGCTGATAGAGAGCGGAGCTGCGGCCAGACCGGTTTTGGCCGGCGGTCTGGCTGCTGCGGGAAGGTCACACGACGAAGAACGGCCTCAGCTTCCCCTCTCTGCAAGACTGGACACTCCCGCTGCGAAACGCTCGGTGCACAAGGCAGGCGTCGTCTCCACTACTGAGCGGCTCTTGGTCGTGTCTTATCGATTGTAGTGCCAAGACTTAAAGAAATCCGCGCGCGCCGTCTTTGAGCACTGTGTAGGATTGAATAAAACACCAAACTCGCAAGCATGGCAGAGAAACGCGCGCATGACGGCGAATCAAGCAAGCCGGTGAAGAAGCAGAAGAAGGGCTTCCAGATCGGGCCCGCCAACCTGCCCGATGGCGTCCACAGGCGCAAAGGTGAGTTTGTCTAGTTGCCTTCAATTTGATTGGTATTGACAGCTTGCAGTCCAGAAGATCAAGGAGGACGTCATCTACAAGGCGAAGCTCAAGAAGCAGTATGCAAAACTCAAGGCACGCGAGGAGGGGGCAGAGGATGCGCCGCGCAAATCAGTCTACGACCGCGAAGCTGAAGCCAACCCGGAGGACAATGCGCCCGCCGAACCAGCGCCAGAACCCACACTCGAACCTCACCCCGAACGAGTGAAGATGCTTGGGGAGCCTGAGAAGGAGACACCAAAGTTCGAGCGCCGCCAGAGACGGGCACGTCCGCAGCCCTTCGAGAAGGAGGCTGAAATTGCGCGCAAGAAGCAGGAGCAAGCAGAGGCACGGCAGAAGGCGAGGGAGAACGGGGACAGAGAACGCACGAAGAAGATTGCCGAGCGTGAGCGCTTCAGGAAAGCCATGGCCAAGGCTAGAGGGGGGCCCAACGGGCACAGAAAGCTAGGGCGAGAGAGCAAGGTTCTGCTGGAAAAAGCACAGAGGCTGATGGGCAAGTCGTGAAAGGCGGTTCTCGACCGCTACCGACGCGCAAATCTAGTATCCCGCACATATGGTGCTGTGTGTCTACCGCGCATCCTACTCACGCGGCATGCGCAGTGGCACCGACACCTTCCCCGCCTCGAGGGCAGAGGACGAGGCCATGGTACACCTTCACGCTCCCTTGACGTGCACCACCGGGCGCAGCCTAGGCGGAATGCATAGACGGAGCCAGAATTGGCTTGCGAGCATGGTGACACGACCGTCACCGCTATGTCTTTCATCTCGGCAGCGCCTGCCCGCGCTCAATGTCACCTGCACATCTTGCAGACTGCGTCAGGGAAGTGCGTTCACAACTTCACGCCATCAAAGCAACCGTCCGTGGTATCAGTGCGGCCTTGAAACAACAATAAGATCGTGTTCAGATCCAAGCCTGGTGATTGTACCTGCAGCCTTGACCGTTCCTACCAAACTTGACTACCCTTGGCACACTAAACAAGCTCACCTCTGACTTGGGCCCGCCATCTACATGCTCGCATCACACAAACCACAGAATGCAATCTCGTATGGTTGCGTACGGACGTGGCCCACCCGTTCGCTTACTTACACACCTATGTCATAGCTTACGTGCGCGGCTCTGCTGGGTCGCACAAGACTCGCCTACACCGACCTTTGTTGTGCACCCGCCGACCACGCACTATTGAGAGACAAACAATGGCCCTGAATTCTAGCACTCGGAAGCTATGCACGTCTGTAGCGCCCCTCAGCCCTGTCTCGTAGATCTTGCTGTGGCACAATAAGCTGACGACGCTGCTTGACAGACCGCCTCCAGCCTTGCGGTGTACCGTACCGGTCAAAGGTCTACGCCGTTCTCATTGCATTGTCAGAGTTCTTGTCATGTTTCTCGGGCCAAAAAGTGAGCCCGGAAGTCGGTCCTTCACATTTACCAAGCCAAGATTGTATGCAACGCAGCACTGCGGTATCCAATCACGATGTGTGTAATCTTACCATCAGTGCTCGAACAAAGCCCATGCAACTGCTGTATTGGCCATCGACTATACCACAACATATAATTGCTTGACCGGCGGACTGCATAGTCTTGAACCGTCGACTTGCAGTGTCAATCTTGCGAAATCAGAACCACGGTGTGGGTGCATTTATCTGCATTCGATGTACTGTTCCTCTGAGCTTACATCTGGCTGGATGCCTTAAAAAAACCACTACAAAGCGACGTCTTTTCGACTTATTACACCTACCTTGCCGCCTTGACTGATATCTCGTTTCCTTCAATCACTGCACTTCTGCAAAAAGCACCTCCTCAACAACACCTCAACACTGTAATGTTGAGCAACGAGCGGCAGCCCCGTCGATGGACACCAGCAGAAGATGACATCCTTCGCAGGCATGTCGACGCACAGGAAGCACAGGGATATAACAGGGACTGGTGCGAGGTCGCATCAGCACTCCCCGGAAGATCTAATAAGGACTGCCGGAAAAGATGGCACAACTCAGTAACCGAAGGCTTGAAGAAAGGGCAGTGGTCGAAGTCCGAGGATGAGCTCTTGATTCATGGCGTGCAACGATATGGAACCCAATGGACCAAAGTTGCGACGTGTGTGTCCTCGCGCAGCGCTGATCAGTGTGCAAAACGGTGGCAACAATCACTGGACCCACGCCTTGATCGCAGTGAGTGGCGTGGGGACGAGGATGCAGCCCTACTCACAGCTGTTCAGAGCCTCGGACGGCACTGGAAAGACATACAAGAGAAATACCTGCCCCATCGGTCTAAGAACTGCGTCAAGAATCGCTACTCGGTCCTCACCCGTCGAAGCACCATTCGACTGGTTCCGTACGACGACAGTATCGGAAGCTCATCCTCAGACGCCGGAACCCCGATGCAATTAGAAGATAGTCTATCAATGGACTTCATGTCGGCGCCGTTCATCCCGGATGTCTCACAACCATACCAAAATCCAATGTTCAATGTGAGCGGTGATGAGATATCTTGGCCCTGGTCGGGCATCAGCGATCCAAATGTCACTCTGCCCGCCAACTACGATCCGTTTGACTGCACCATGTGGCCAGTGTACCCCGAAGCTCCCTTCAGCCAAGCGATGCCGAACATACAGGGCCAATGGACTGATGTACAATCAGGCGCAGGTCTGCAACAACGCATGCAGTACTCCAACACTTCAAATTCTCGCGCTCACGCTTACACATACCCAACGCACCATCCGATGTCAACTTCCTCATCTATGCCCTATACGAGCTCTGAACCGTCAGCAGCGTATACATACGCGCCGACAGCAAGGCCATCTCGCTCTACAGCACAAAGAGGGTCGTATGAACAGTCGTTTCGGCACATTTAGTAGACGTTATTACTTGAAGTAATTTGAGCACCACGAGCACATGCACAATATTTCAAATCATTGAATGAACATGCATGTCCCACCCAGCTAGACTATTGCCTCTCAGTGAACTTTGAACAGGTATATAAACTCCCCTCAGACACCGTACTTTACCTCGCCAATCTCTCTTTCTCTCTCTCAATTGCCCAAAAGCCATGGTCCTGCACTCAATGTGTCCGTTGTCTGCTCTGGCTCTATTCAACAATAAAAAAAATCGTCTACGTCGTACACATGACTCCTTCTCAAGTCATCTCGTACACCGGAATGTTTTTTTGTCGCCTTCGAGAGATGTCCGAGGCCCAAACGAGACATGTCCTCTGCTCTCCCAATGTCTCGGTAACTTTCCCGGAACCAGCTATGGTTTGTGTTGATGTGGAGCTCAGCGAGTCTTCTCGTCGAAAGACGGCAATTCTTGTCGTTTAATCTCTTTTCCGACGTGAAAACAAAATGGCATTTGCGGAAGGCTATGTTCGTTGTCTGCCCTGCTCCTGTTTAAATGTTTCGAATACAATTGTCTGTTCCCATGTGCACAACTTGGTATTCTCGAAAAGCGAAAGATGTAGCCCTGATGGTTGTTCGTCGCCGTTTTTACAATTGCTCATTCAAGACATGAATGTGGCGCTCCTCTGTCTTTTGGAAGGATGTACCATCAAAGCGATATCTTGAAGCAAATTTTCATTCCATATATGGGTGCTTTCTAAACCGTCACAGAAGGTCTTCATAGGCCAATTTAAGACCTTTGTTTGCGCCGCTATATTATCCCACTCGTGTGACGTGCGGGAAACCAGAACTGCTGCGTTTCAAAATCTATTGCGGAAATTGAAGCGTCTGTTTTAGGTCTTCAAGACGTAGAAGAAACTCTCGTCGCTACTTCGCTGTTGATGTTTCATCTTCCACTTTTTTCTTTACCACAAATCGACTCAGAGGTTGGACAATGTCTTTGATTGCTCTGAAAGTGGCCCTCGGATCAAAAGCACATGTATATGGATAATCTCTGGCCGATGTTCTCGTCACAACACCGGTATGATTTGGTGCGGGAGTCCGGCCTTGTTACTAACAAAGACCTTACCAGATCCTACATGAGACTAAGCACTGAGGAATTTCTGGTTCGCCCTACTTCGGATTTGTTGATGCATCATTCTCCAAACACCACATTTGAAAATGTTGATCCGAGCCTTTGATGTCTGCTGTTGCTTTCCTTCTGAGATAGAAGCCTGGAAGTACGGTTTTTTCTAGCTTTATCAATGGTGCCTCCCTCTTCCCAAAGTTCGCATCGACGGCCGACATGTGCGGTAGTGTCTCTCGCTAGCTTCACTGAAGCTTTTGCATGCTTTGCATATTTGAGGGCGACACGATCTAGAGACATGTTTTTAATGGACGGTATATTCGTTATTTAGTTGCTCGAGCCGTGATGTTTGTATAGGACATTTTTGGCACGTACCTGTTGAGCTGGGTTACAAATATTTTGAAGCCCGTGAAAGGCTGCAGACAGTTCCCTGGTAGGATTTGAAACAATCGAGTCCCGGACAGGTGCTCGGAACTCTCAGTCTACAAAGCTGCCAATCAAGGGGGCAGGCCCTTCCTTCCGTTCACGAGCTTTCGCTGTAAGGGGACTGCTGGTTTCCAACAGGTTCTTTCTTATGAACAATCAGTTTTGGGTTTTTGGTTTCCAGCTTACTTGCCCGCCTCGCCGGAGCCTGAGCGAGCTCTCTCGTTCGTCTGCACATGGAAAGGTAGCTTCTGTTCATAAGTATTTCATCGCCCAATTCATCATATCTTCAGCACAGCTGGTTCGGCAGAAGACTTATTGAGTGGGACATAGTTCATTAATTTGGAGGGGTGACTGTAAGCATTTCTTTGCAACTTAGCAATCGAACGCTTCCACGATTCTCTAACCTAAAACCTGTGTTTGTAGGCCCTCAGAGGAACTGGTTGATGAAAGGTCGGAGACTTCCGACCCTTGCATAGACGCCTGGGAATCCAGGCAGTGCACATCCAGTGCCCCAGCTGACAGTACCGAGAAGTGCACCCGTGTTAGCATTCACGATGGGGCCGCCGCTGTCACCCTGGCAGGAGTCCCTGCCACCCGCGTCGTACCCAGCGCAAATCATGTCTGTGCTGATAGTCTTCGGTGGGTTATCCAGCTGGTAATCGGCGGTGCACTGAGCGCGGCCGATAATAGGCACATCGACCTTACGCAGGAGGACGCTGGATTCCGCAGCGTTCTGGGTTGAGCCCCTGAAACCAATTAGCTAGCACATTGGGGCAGGGTGGGTAGATCTTACCATCCAGCGGTCCTGGCAACAGTGCCCGCAGCAGGGTCTGATCCTGCTGCTGCCAATGTGGCGTACCGGATTGTAGAGCTTGTGGCGATGGGTGTTCGCAGCTTGATGATCGCAATATCCTTATCAATGGTAGAGGTATCATAATCAGGGTGGATGCTTAAAGAGGCGGCAGTAGATACGACGCCACCAGAGTTGCGGTTCTGCCATAAAGTTAGCCTGGCACGCATGCACGATGGAAGTTGATAGCGTACAAGAGATCCAGCACGGACTGTAACCCTAGACGCAGTCTGGCCCTCGGCACAATGAGCTGCTGTCAAGACGGTGGTTGAGTCCAAAAGAGAGCCGCCGCAGAAATGTTGGCCGTTAACTTGCATGCTAACGATGAATGGGAAGTCTCCAGCCACAGCGGGAACACCACCAACAATCTGTGGTGCGTTGACGTCATCGTCCCATTGAGGGACGGGCGAAGCAGAGACGATGGACAAGGCAGCAAGGCCGAGAACAAGAGACTTGGTGGTCATGGTGAAGTAGACGATCGGTACTGCTGGACGGAGGTCGTGGCAAGGAGTTGTAAGGACTGTCTGCCCAAACAACGGGACAATTCGACTCTTATAGCATCTCAAACGTGTGCTACTGTGACGGTCCTCTCTCGTGCATATTAAAGATACGATTTCCACCGTTCAGCTCAGCTCACGAGTCACGATATGTCCTTCCAAATGGGATCACCCAAGGCTTGGTGGATAGTTCTTGTCATCCCAGGCTTGCGAAGTGAGGATAAGATCAACTCCTCCGTGCCCGTAGAAGCTCCGCTACTTAGCGGATTGGGAAGGTACCGTTACCTATTTTTCGGAATCGAACGGCAATCTCCTGCCAAGTGTTTGTAGCTTGATTCGAGAACAGGTTTAGTGACCGCAGAGAACGGGTGCACCGTATGCAATGAGCGCTAGCTAACTGAGTGCAATCAAACGATACCAACAATGAAGCGTACTGTGAGACTTGTGAAAGCGCAAAGTTTGTGTCATCGAAGATGACAGAATGTTGAAGGCCGGAGTAGCAGGCTGCAGGATGAGGCTCTCGTATTCTCCGACGCATGCGGCCGAAAGTAGTATCCTTGCTCCTGCCAAGCTAGGTCTTCGGCATGTTGCTGGCATGTCGCTAGTCTTGGCGCATCGATAGCGAAATTCTTATATTGCATCTCGGTAATCACAATCGATTGGAGGGATTTGAGAGGGCAGCGAGGTCAGTGGCGCTAGGACAGAATAGGAAGTTTGTAAGGATGCCAAGTGGACTACGGAGATCTGCCAATTGCTGTCCACTAATGACACCGAAAGAATGTCGGATGGTGCTCGGAATACAGTTTGACACCGTTAAATTGTGCATTGAAGCTAGATCATCGCACCCGAGTAACTACTTTACCCAGCTATTGGTGCTTGTTGGAATGTATGTAACCCTCTTGATCTGGTAGACTACGTTAAAGGCTGCTCCTGATTGGCTGGTCACAGCTGGCAACCAATCAGAAGTGGCGGTGGGGGGGGGGGGGGGGGGGGGCCGTATATATAAAAAACAATTCAAAGCCGTAAAGCCCGCTCTATTTGTAGGTGAAGAACATCCCCCCCCTCACCAA